>LPNX010858939.1:0-48758 GCA_001517045.1 Pseudotsuga menziesii | reverse complement strand
TTGATGAGTTTAGTGTTGCATTTCAGAGGGAGTTTTCCCTTTATGCTGGACAGATGGAGAGAGAGAGAGTCACCTTAGCCACCAGCATAGATATGGATCAGGACAATGAGCATTCCTTGTTGGCAGGACATGAGGGGGGTCCATCCACCTCTTCTACTTGGTACATTGACAGTGGAGCCACGAGCCACATGACAGGAGCTCGAGAGGTGTTCTCAGAGTTGTCAGAGTCAGGTAGGGATGTGGAGGTTGTCCTTGGGGACAACACCGTTGTGAGAGCTGTTGGTAGGGGTACCATCACATTTCAGAGGGAGTCTATGAGTCCCATGACTCTGCGGGATGTGTTGTATGTCCCTGGGCTGAAAAAGAACCTTGTATCGGTTTCCACCATAGAGGACAGGGGTCTTGGGGTGTGCTTTTCGAATGGGAGAGTACAGGTATATCCCAAGGCTACAGGTATGTCCAGTGCCATGGACATCGGGGTCAGGTGTGGAAAGATGTACAAGCTATTATTTCAGCCACAGTGTGCTTTGGCACATAGCAGCAGCAGCGAGCTTTGTGAGCTTTGGCATCGGAGGATGGCCCACTTACATCACCCAGCTCTGAGATTGTTGAGGAGCATGGTCACAGGTTTACCCGAGTTCAGCACAGAGCAGAGTGATGTGTGCAGGGGGTGTGCTTTGGGAAAGTACACCAAGACTGCTTTTCCGAGCAGTGACGAGCTGCTGGGATGCTTGATTTGATCCATTCTGATATTTGCGGTCCCATGTCATCGCGTTCTTTGACAGGCTTTGAGTACTATATCAGCTTCATAGATGACTACTCCAGGAAGACCTGGATCTACTTCTTGAGGAGCAAGAAGTCCGAGCTTGTATTGAGAGTCTTCTAAGGGTTCAAAGCCCTTGTGGAGAAGCAGACAGGTAGAAAGATCCGGATGTTGAGGTCGGACAATGGGGTGAGTATACCTCCAAGGAGTTCGGCGCATTCTGTACACAGGAGGGGATTCAGAGACAGCTGACAGTTCCTTACACTCCTGAGCAGAATGGAGTAGTAGAAAGGAAGAACAGGTCTATTGTGGCAGCAGCCAGGGCGATGCTCCATGATCAGGGACTACCTTTCTTTCTTTGGGCTGAGGCATGTAGTACTGCAGTTTATCTGCAGAACAGGAGTCCTCACAGGGCAGTGGGGAGCAAGACTCCTGAGGAGATATATTCGGGCAAGAAGCCTGAGGTGAGCCACTTCCGCATATTTGGCTCTTTGACTTACTCTCACGTTCCTTCTGAGAAGAGGACGAACTTTGATCCCACTGCAGAGAGAGGCATCTTTGTGGGATATGATGAGACTTCGAAGGCTTATAGGATTTACTTACCTTGTTCGCGGAAAGTTGTTGTCCGCCGGGAAGTAAAGTTTGATGAGGAGAGAGCCTTCCGGAAGTCCAGAGAGTTAGAGCAGGGGGAGACTTCAGCCCCCACACCTCAGTTAGTGCAGGCTTCTTCGATACAGCTTACAGGTCCACAGGTTTTTGGAGGGACAGGATCACAGGGTACAGGTACAGCATCTACTAGTTATGTGGTTAAGGTGGCAGGCTCTTCAGGGACAGTGTCTGGGACAGGTACAGGTTTGAGTCCTCAGGTGACAGCATCGGCAGGCACAGGATCTTCAGTTACTGATCCTCGGGGTGTTGGACCATCTGGTACTGGGACTTGCTCAGATGAGGAAAGCCCAAGCACAGTTTTGGAGGAGCAGACTTCAAGGAAGAGGAAGCCTAAGTGGCTTTAGAAGACCTTGAAGGATGCAGAGGCAGTTGGTAGACCCCGGGAGAGGATCAGGACAGTAGTGGAGCCTGAGAGGCTTGGTGCCAGTCAGGGATGATATGGCTCTTGTTGCATGCCTTCGTGACTCTGAGCCATCTACTTTTGAGGAGGCTTCCCAGCATCTGGTTTGGAGAGATGCCATGATGGAAGAGTACCATTCCATCATGAAGAATGATGCATGGGAGATAGTACAGAGACCGGAGGGGAAGTCAGTTGTGACTTCCAGATGGCTTTACAAGGTAAAGCATGTTGCGGATGGCAGCGTAGAGAAGTACAAGGCTCGATTTGTGGCGCGGGGATTCTCACAGGTTGAGGGAGTCGACTATGATGAGACTTTTGCTCCAGTTGTCAGGGCAGTGATTTCTATAGCAGCAGAGATGGGTTGGAGGATCCACCAGATGGATGTGAAGACCGCATTTTTCAATGGTCTTCTGCAGGAGGAAGTATATCTAGAGCAGCCACAGGGATTCGAGATACATGGGAGGGATTCTCATGTGTGCAGGCTGAAGAAAGCCTTGTATGGACTGAAGCAAGCTCCTAGAGCTTGGTACTCCAGGATTGATGAGTATCTGACATCGATGGGATTTCAGAAGAGTGAGGTTGATCCCAACCTTTACTTCATTGTGGTTGGGGGGGAATCGCTCATTCTTTTGTTGTATGTTGATGATCTGTTCATCACAGGTGCTGAGCATCTCATTGCACATTGCAAGAGAGACTTAGCTTCGGAGTAGGAGATGACCGATATTGGGCTGATGCACTATTATTTGGGTATGGAGGTTTGGCAGGAGCCTGGGCATATTTACCTTGGACAGGGAAAGTATGCAGCTGATATTCTGAGGAGATTTAGGATGGAGGACTGCAGGCCTATGAGTACACCTATGATCACCAGCTAGAAGCAACTTCATGCTTCCGAGGGCAAGTTGGTGGATCCCACTATATATCGTCAGCTTATTGGGTCGTTGATTTATCTGGTCAACACTAGGCCAGATTTGTGCTTTGTGGTGAACACTCTTAGCCAGTTTATGGTTGAGCCTAGGAGTGTGCACTGGACAGCTGCAAAGCACATTTTGAGATATCTTGCAGGGACAGTGGACTATGGTCTAGACTACAGGGGTTCGGATGGAGTCGGATTGGTTGGTTTTACAGATTCAGACTGGGTAGGTTGCGTGCGGGATCGGAAGAGCACTTCCGGTTGTTGTTTCAGTTTGGGCTCAGCAGCAGTGTCGTGGTTCAGCTGGAAACAGAGGTCCGTTGCATTGAGTTCGGCTGAGGCTGAGTATATGGCAGCCAGTCAGGCTACTTGTGAAGCACTGTGGCTTCGCAAGCTTTTGGTAGATTTGTTTGATCAGGAGCTTAGGCCTACGGTGATCTACTGCGACAATCAAAGTTGCATTCAGCTCTCTGAGAATCCAGTGTTCCATGACAAGTCAAAGCACATAGAGATCAGATACCATTTCATTCGAGACTACGTTCAGAGAGGGGCAGTTGAGCTTCGACATATTTCCACTGATGAGCAGGTAGCTGACATCTTAACGAAGTCTTTGGGGAGGGGCAAGTTCGTCTTCTTCAAAGATAAGTTGGGAGTGGTACGGAACACCTTCCTTGGTAAGAGGGAGTGTTAGTTTTTGTACCTAGGCAGATGTTCCCTAGGTGACTTAATTTTTGCCTAAGTCACTTAAAGAGGGAAAAAGGTGACCCTCACATTAATTGTCACTTAATGAGACTTTATAATTATAAAGTCACTTTTTTGATAAATTTAAGTGAGTGAGAGTAATTTTATTTATGAGAAATAAATAAAAGGGATTTTTACTCATTGATTCTCATCCGTTGGATTAGATTGCTTTTCCATCGTTGGATTAGAAACTCACTTAGGGTTATTCAAAAGGCTGAGGGAGGCAAAAGGACAATACAACTTTTCATTTTTGCATGAGAAGAAGAGAGAGCTGAGAAGGAGGTCGAGCTACAGGAAGGGCACGATTTTCTAGAAGAGTTTTGGCACGAATATCGAGGAGCTCCATTAATGTTGGCACAGAAATCGAGAGGAGAGTACGACCTTCATTAAATGTTGTACGGGCTGCATTTATTTGCACAGAAACCGAGGTAGAGTACGACCTGTGTGTTGCTGTACGGCTGCATTTATTTCAGCACGAGTTTCGAGGTATTTTCCCTGCACAGAAATCGAGGAGTTTGGGTCTGTACGGTCTGCATTAATTACTGTACGGACAACATTAAATATGCACAGAAATCGAGGTACAAACAGTACAGAAATCGAGGGTTCGGCCCAGCATTAAATGCTGTACGATTTTGCACAGAAATCGAGGTCAATTTGTGAGTGTACGGCCTGCATTTATTGCTGTACGGTTGGCTCAGGAATCGAGGAGCTGTTCATGCACAGAAATCGAGAAAGTCTGCTGCTGGTCAAAAATCTGGGTTGAGATAAGTTGGAATTTTTGACTGTAAATTTAATGTCTGATTTTTGCTGAAGGAATTAATATAAACTCTCTCCTCTCTCTGACTGGTTTTCCCCGTGGGGGTTTTTCCAGGGCTGATTAGCCAAAAATCTCTGAGTCAAATTTATGGTGTGACTGTCTAAGTGTTTATTTCTACCTGTTAGTGATTTTTACTGTGTGTTTAAAATTGTTCGGCAAATTTTTTAAGTAGCTCTCAGCCTATGCAAAACCGGCTGAAGTGAAAAACACAAAATGTTCATTTAAACCAGCAAGCAGTAAAACTTAGTTTTCTACACTATAGGGGGTATGAGTATACACCTTCGATGGATTTGGACTCTCTAAGTCCAGTGAGACAACTTGTTTTCAGTTCCGAGCACTTGTAGAGATGATTTGGATTAGTGTACCCTTCTGGTGCAGTTTTGGTATACTGTATGGTTTGTCTGAGCAGGGAGATATTTTTCTTGTATCTCCTAGGGCGCTGTATGTGGTATGGGGGGTCCAGCCACTCGTTTGTACCATATTACCCCCCTCCCAGAGAGCCTGGTGGGCTTAGTTGGATAACACAGGCACTCCAGGAGGCAGTTTTTGGCACATCACATTTTTCGAGGCAGATAAAAAATAATTAAAATGGCTACTGAAGAATTCGATTTGGCCTACTGAGGCAAGGAATTGGCATGGGATGAGTTTTGATGATGAGTGTAATGTCTTCCACTCCTCCAACAGTTGCAACACCTGGATGGGCCCACATCTATTTTTCGGGCACATTTTATTATTTTCTGGAGCTTTTGGAGGCTCACGATTTCCTCAAGGAGGCACAATTTCAAAGNGGACACCCAAAGGGAGTTAGTTAACACTCCATGGACCCACCATGTGCTTCATTTATTTTTTGTTGAGTGGGATCCCCTCTCCTAGGGTGATTTAGTCCACTTCTATATTATATTATTGTATTGATCCATGTATTGTATGTTGAACTCATCTCAACCGTTGATCAAAACATTTGTATCTTTTAATCTTAGCCACCCATTTGAAAAGTGGTTAGGATTTTGGTTTTCTCATTCCTATTTAAAGGAGAGAGCTTCTCATTTGTAAGGGGTCTTTGGCTCTTGGATCTGAATAATAGAAAAACTTTTCTTGTGGAAATTTTTGGATCTCTTTTGCATCTTGTGTTCTTAGATGGTGATTGGAAAATCTTTTACTTCTTAGCATTTGAGTATTTGTTGAGAGATCTATATATTTTTTCGGTAAACATTGTCTTGTCTATAGGAGGGCGACTTCAGCTTGGGCGTTTTTGCAGGGTTTCCTCAACTCGCTTGGTTTGGATGCGCTTTGTATCAGGGGGTTTTTATTAGCATCAATGCGATCTATGATCTCATCTTGCTATTTTTCTGTAGCATTTGTTTTTTTCTCATGATGCAGCAAATCTGAATGGTTGACGTTTGTTGTGCAGGAGAGAGGGCGCAATGGCTTCTTGGGGCAAAACGTTGGGCATAGAGCTCACTCAAATCTTCTCAAATTGATCGAGATAGCAAGGATCATCATCATTAAGGCATCTACAAGGTTTTCCAGGTAAGATCTACAGGTTAGTGCTTTTCTTCCAAATCTCAATCAATCAGCATCTGTATTTCCATTTTTATCTTAAAACCCTAAACGTAAAAAACCAAAAAATATTATGGCTTAATCTGCTTGAGTTCTCGACAAATCATTTCTGGGCTTTGTAGATCATGTCATACCCTAAGTGGGTCTTCCTCAACGCTGAGCTAAAAGTGACTCCATTGCCCTAGATCTGAAAAACACTGGTCTTCAAACCCTAACACTACTTTCCATTTTCCCTCTTTTCTCGAAATCTGATCTTTTTCGACAAAACCACTTTTTGGGTTTGTAGATCGGGTCTAACCTTAGGTGGGTCTTCTTCAACGTTAGGTAGAAAGTGACTCCATTTGGCTAGGATCCTAGGGCACTGATCCTCAACCCTAGTGCTACCCCTCTTTTTGCCTTTTTCCCTTGCGTTTTGAACTTTTCCTGCTGGCTCGAGTGCTTTGACAATGTCATACCTTCTTTCGAGTCTATCCCTTGGCACGAGATAGCCCCAATCTCGTTCTTACCTTGTTTGCATTGGTCACGTTTCCCAAGGCAGTGGATATCTTCACCTCTTGCTAGTACCTTAATCCCAGATCTAGTATTTACCTCATAGGTCATCTGTGTCCCAACTCAGATCAAATGTCATATCTCCTAAACCCTGATCTAGAGCCTTGGTTCACCTGGTGATGTCATCCATAGATCTAGGGTTTCCATCACCTTACACCTTACATACCTCAAGTCCATTTGATCTGATTTGGTGTCTAGGTCTGATCTCTCCTGTCAGGAGTAGATTTGAGTCTCCCCCATTATTGTCTTGGGCTAAGATAACATAAAGTGAAGACTGCCTCGATTGGCATGACAACCATCCATTTGGGAGTCGAGGCAATCTTGGTTCCACCTCCTTAGTTGCTTATCTCTGTACCGTCCATCCTGGATCCATCTCACATATGAAACTACAAGGTTGGTGATAACACAGGGTTTTCTCCCTTGCAATTTCCTCGAGGAAAATCTTTGTGTTCTTGTGTTCTTATGTTTTTTGTGCATGTTCTTCTTTTAGTGATATTCTAGTAATTTGTTTTAAGATATCATCTAAGCAAATTGATAAAATTTAACATGGTATCAGAGCCACCCTGAAAGAAAGCACTGTACAGCTAGGGTTTGTTATTCTGAACAAATCCCTCGATAGATCAGCCAGGAAAGAGGGCTCCCTCAACTCGCCCTTGAAGAGCACGTCTTTCTGTAAAGACAGATCCAGAATCCAAGAAGTTTCAGTTTTTGACTAGTTACTGCTGCCGAGACAAACTAAGGTTTCAATTTTTCCGAGACTTCATCATCAATCTCAGGAAAAGCAAGTTACAGTCTACCTCGCCTCAGGGAGGCACATGTTTCCACCTCTCAGCCCTATTAGGGTTTCCAGTTGAAAAATTAGGGTTTCTACATCAAACCCTAGGTCAACCAAAAGGAGGTCAGCCATAAACTGTTTTCTTCAAGTAAGTACTCTTCCTCCTTGTTCCATTTGAAGTTTTCATTCTGTTGAAGATGACTAAGAACACCAAGTTAGATGAAAAGCTTGAAGGAGCTGAAAACTTCAGAGCATGGAAGTATAGGATCATGCTCATCCTGCAAGAGAATGATCTAGACAAACTTGTGAAGGAGGAAGTGAAAGAACCAGAAGAGGAGGATGCTAAGTCCAAGCATAAGAAGGATATGATCATAGCCAAAAGGATCATAGTTGACTCCATCAAGGACAACTTGATTCCTCAAGTATCATCAAGGGAAACTCCAAAAGAAATGTTTGATGCTCTCTCCAGTCTATTTGAGGGGAGAAACATCAACAGGAAAATGACTCTGAGGAATCACCTCAAAAGTGTAAGGACTCAAAAGTTAGAGACTATGCAATCTTACTTTTCAAGAGTGGCTCCAATTAGAGATCAGCTAGAAGCCATTGGTGATACAGTAGAAGAAGCAGAAATTGTGATGACCACCTTAAATGGTCTCCTAAGAGATTGGGAAGCTTTTATCCGAGCATTCTGCTAAAAAAGGAAACTAACTAAATTCAGGAAGCTATGGGAAGAATGTGTCCAAGAAGAAGAAAGAATCTTAGCCAAAGAAGTGAAGCTAAATGATAATGAAGATCAAGCCTTTAGCCCATGCCAAAGGCAAGTACACAAGGAAGAGTCATGATCATCCTCATAAGACTCAAGGGTTCAAAAGACCCAAGAAAGACTTCTTAAACTACGAGTGATTCACTTGTCACAAGTTGGGACACATTGCCATCGATTGTCCCATGAAAGCAGAAAGAGTTAAAAAGATGAAAAGATTCCAAGCTCATGCTGCAGAAGATAGTGATCAAGAAGTTGAAGAGGAAGCAAAGAAAGACGAAGAATCCAATGAAGAATATGTACTGATCTCTGCCCTAACAGGATCAGTCTCACTAGGCAATGACACCTGGTTTGTAGACAGTGGTGCATCCAAGCACATGACAGGTTACAAGGACTTACTATCATGCCTTGTACAAATAGAATCACCACACAAAGTAATGCTTGGAGATGACTCCCAATATCCCATCAAAGAAATGGGAGAAGCATCCTATAAGTTGGAATATGGAAAATCCATGAAGATGAAAGATGTCCTATATGTCCCTGGACTAAAGAAGAACCTCCTGTCTATTTCAGCTTTGGACAAGAGAGGATTCGAAGTTGCATTCATAGATGGAAAAGTCATGTGGTCAAAAGGAAAGACCATAGATGATGCAGTAGAAATTGGAATTGAAGGAGGAGGACTCTACAAACTGAAGGGACATGCAGATTCAGCATTAGCAACCAGTACAATAAATCCATGTGAGCTTTGGCATAGAAGGCTTACGCATATTCATTACGAAGCTCTACCAATAGTAAGCAAGGTTGTGATTGGTGTACCAAGTGTACCAGAAATTCAGATAGAACATGGAGTATGCAAAGGATGTGCACAAGGAAAGAATACTAAGAATCCCTATCCAAAAAGTTACAGCAAAGCAAAAGGGATCTTAGATATTAGCCATTCAGATATATGCGGGCCAATGCAAACAACTTCATTAAGCGGGTATGTTTACTATACTTCTTTTATTGATGACTACTCCCGCAAGACTTGGATATATTTTTTGAAAAAGAAGCATGAAGTGTTTGAAAGGTTTAAAGAATTTAAGGCCCTAGCTGAAAATCTCTCTGAGAGGAAAATAAAGATTTTAAGATCAAATAATGGAGGAGAGTTCACATCAAATGAATTCAATGATTTCTACAAGGAAGCTGGGATTAAGAGGGAGCTCACCATTCCCTATAATCCTCAACAGAATGGTGTGGCAGAAAGAAAGAATAGATCTATCATGGAAGCAGTAAAAGCTTTGATACATGATCAAGATCTACCAATGTACCTATGGGCAGAAGCAACTAGAACAACATTACATGTACAGAACATAATCTCCCACAATGCCCTTGGGAACAAAACCCCAGATGAAATGTTTTCCAGAGGAAAGCCTGAGGTAAGTCACCTAAAGATATTTGGTTGCCTTGTGTACATTTATATTCCCAAGGAGAAAAGAACAAAGCTAGATCCTTTAGGAAAGAAGGGATTGTTTGTAGGATATAGTGAATGGTCAAAGTCCTATCGAATCTATATCCCAGGATATCGTCAGATTGAGCTTAGCAGAGGTGTAACATTTGACGAAGACACAACTTTCAGAAAGTCGAAGAAAGATAGAGAAGATGAAGAGGAACATGAAACTCCCAAAGTTGCAGAGAATCCTAAACCGGTTAGGAATGAAGAAGAAAGTCAGATATCTGAGGATCATGATATGACTGAACCTCAGTTGCCAGAAGAATTGCCCAATGAAATGATTTCTCGAAAGAGAAAGCTTGCCTGGGCTTGTGATGTAATTGAAGAAGCAAAAAGGCTTGGTGTCCCAGAAGGAACCATTAGAGAAAGAAAGAAGCCAAAGTCATATCCCAGTTATATGGATTTGATGAATGATCTAGTTGATAAAGAGTCAACATGTTTTGAAGAAGCAACAAAGCAGAAGGAATGGGTTGATGCAATGGTCGAAGAATACCAATCCATAATAAAGAATGATGTGTGGGATATAGTCCCAAGAGCAAAAGACCAATCAGTGGTATCCTCGAAGTGGATCTTCAAAACAAAGCATTCCGCAGATGGTAGTATAGAAAAGTACAAGGCAAGATCCGTAGCTAGAGGGTTCTCCCAAAAGGAAGGGATTGACTATGAAGGGACCTTTGCTCCAGTAGCTAGGTACACTTCAATTAGAACTGCCCTTGCCTTGGCAGCCAAAAATAAATGGAAGTTACATCAAATGGACGTGAAGACAACTTTTCTAAATGGCTTGATAGAAGAAGAAGTGTATATCGAACAACCGCAAGGTTTCGAGACTGACGATCGGGAAGCTTATGTATGCAAACTTAAGAAAGCATTGTATGGGCTAAAACAAGCACCCAGAGCATGGTACAGAAGAATAGATAAATTGCTAATGAGTTTAGCTTTACCAAGAGTAAGCCATATTCTAACCTTTACTATAAGGTTGAGGATGATGGGCTTATGATATTGCTTTTATATGTGGATGAGTTATTCTTAACAGGAGAAGATAAGCCCATCAATGAATGCAAGAAGAAGCTTGCTGCAAGACCTTGGAATGATGCACTACTTTCTAGGTCTTGAAGTTTGGTAATCCCCAGATGAGATTTCCTAAACCAAGGAAAATATACGGTAGATATTCTGAAGAGGTTTGGAATGTTAACTTGTAAGGCCATGACTACTCCGATGACAACAAACTTGAAGTTATTGAATGATGATACATCAGAAACTGTAGATGCCACCTTGTACAGACAGATTATTGGTTCACTGATGTACTTAACCAAAACAAGACCAGATATATGTTTTGCTGTAAACACACTAAGTCAGTACATAGTGAATCCCAAGCATATTCACCTGATAGGGGCAAAACATGCGATGAGGTATCTAAAGGGAACTTTAGATTATGGGCTCAGATATACTTCAGACAGTGAGATCAGATTACATGGGTTCACAGACTCAGATTGGGCAGGAAGTGCTAAAGACAGAAAGAGCACCTCAGGTTGCTGTTTTAGTTTTGGATCAGGCATGATCTCATGGTTCAATAGAAAGCAAACCGATATTCCACTTAGCACAACAGAATCAAAATACATTGCTGCTTGTTCAGCTTGCAGTGAAGCAGTATGGCTTCAGAAGATGTTGGCAGGTTTATTTGATGAAGAGATTGATGTTACTGATATCGTTTGTGATAATCAGAGTTGTATCAAGATGACAAAAAAATTAGTTTTTCATGATAAGTCAAAACATATTGAAGTGAGATATCACTTCATTCGAGACATGGTTCAGAAAGGAGCTATAAAGCTCAAGTATGTTCCTACAGAGGAACAAGTGGCAAATGTGTTGACTAAGCCTCTGGCTCGTGTAAAGTTTGAATATTTTCTAGACAAGCTTGGTGTAGTCCGAAAGGACCTCTCTCGAAAGAGGGAGCGACGGTAGATGAAAGAAAGATGCAGTGGTGAGTAGCTCAGTCTAGAGTAGGGTAAGTATGGCTAGGACAGTTTGGACCGAAAGGGTTAGTCAAACGAGGCTTGTTGATCCCAGGGGGATTAGTATGTCTGGATAAGTCAGTTTAACCCAAGTGGGTTTGTAAGCCAGGACAAGGCTTGTTGGTCCCCAGGAAGATCCATCTGTCTAACTAGGCTTGTTGGCTCGAAAGGGTTAGTAAGTTAGACAAAATGCCCGGGTGGATCTACCAGAGAACTCACCGTGATGCTGCTCCAAGATAGTTAGAGGGAAGGATGGTTGTTACAGTATTGCTATACTGTTGATTGATGAGATGTTTGCTTTCAGTAGTGTTATACTAATGACTGTTGAGGTGTTAGTTGAGTATTGTTATATTGATGACTGTTGAGATGATTGGTTCAACATTGGTATGCTGATTGTTGAGATGGTTGATTCAGTATTGTTATACTGATGATTGATTGAGATGTATGTTTCAGTATTGTTATACTGATGATAGTTTCAATATTGTTATACTGATGGTTGATTGAGATGTATGTTCCAGTATTGTTATACTATTGATAGTTTTAGTATTGTTATGCTGATGAATGATTGAGATGTATGCTTCAGATAGTGTCAGTATTGATTATACTGATGATTGATGAGATGCTCGATGAGATGTTAACAATGTTGTCACACTGCTGATTGCTGAGATGATTATTGAGATGGTTATAGTTGATTGCTGAGATGTTTGACTGATGAATGATTGATAGATGATGAGATGTTTATTGAGATAGTTTCAGTGTTGTTACACTGATTGATGTGATAGTTTCAGTATTCCTATACTAATGAGGCAGATTCAGTATCTCTATACTAATGGTGATGTTTTTCCAGCATCTCTATGCTGGTAATGCAGATGATGATATAGCACTACAGATGATTTGGTTTTTGGCACTAACATGCTAATGATGTTGTTGATTGTCTTAGTATATACACACTGTTGATGCATATGATGATGTTTCAGTATTTCCATACTGAAGAGATAGATGATGATGTTTCAATATTCACATACTGAAGATACAGATGATGGTGGTTTAGTATTTACATACTGAAGATGCAGTTGGTGATACTTATGATGCAGATGATGATGTTCTCAGTATTCACATAATGGAGATGCAGATGATGATGGTTCAGTATTCACATACTGAAGATGCAGATGATGAAAGTTCAGATGATGGTTCAGTGTTTACACATTGATGTTGACCAGTGGATGATTAAGAAGATGTTCCAGTATTCACCTACTGATACTATATAAGATGGTCCAAAAGATGAAGCAACGGATGATGATGATCCAGAAGATGACTCAACATTCATATGCTGATGCTGCAAGAGGTGTTCCAGAAGATGACAAGAAGATGATTGCAGAAAAAGATCCAGCTGAGATCGATGATGAAGATGTATGATGTTGTACCAAAACTTCCTATGGCATATAGAGCCTCACGTCAGTTATACAGTTGTAATAGTAGCAGTTGCTACTACGGTTGAATATCTTCCTAGTTAAGAGGGAGTGTTAAAATAATGTAACTTCAGAAGATATTCTAATTGTATTGTATTCCTCTTTCCAGAGATGAGTTTGGTCTTATTAGAGTCATTGAAGGATGCAATGTAAACCTCCGAATGTAAGTCGGGTCAATAGTACCCAAGTGTCAATATAATAAATGCTATTTGTGGTGTCCAGTTGGACAAGTCAGCCCTGGCAGCTAGTGAAGTCGGCCCCACCAAGTTAGAGGTCAAGTCAACAGAAGAATATAAATAGGGAGCCGCTCCCCTTCATTTGTACTCACTCACTCAAGCAGTTTTGCAAGAGAGAGAAGAACTAGTGCTCCAGAAAGAAGTTAGAAGCAGTTGTCTGTGTTTTACACTGCTCTGGTCGAGATCTATACTGAGGAAGTTTTGTGGGGTTTTCTCCCTTGTGGTTTCCCTGAGGAAAATCTTTGTGTTCTTGTGTTCTTATGTTTTTTGTGCATGTTGTTCTTTCAATGATCTTCTAGTAATTTGTTTTAAGATATCATCTAAGCAAATTGATAAAATTTAACAATCAGGTATATGGTTCCTATTACCTACTAAGTCATGCTTAGTTGGTTTTCAAGTGAGCCAACAAAGTAGAACAAGTTGTTCTTTCTTCAAAGTTCAAAAGTCAACCGGGCTTTTTCTGGGAAAATTTTTTAAATTTTCTTGTACCACATGTCCATACTCCCTTGGGGGAATTCTAATAAATCTCCTATCATGGTGAAGTATGTAAAAGACTCGGTCTCTTAGCCCTAGACATCAGGCCAACTAGCGGAGAGTGTTTTTTCCCTTGGTAATTATTTGTTGTTGAACAAACGACTAATAATTTATGAGTTTTTCACTCACACCTCCAAAGTTGGGGTAGTTGTCTTGGTGGTTAGGCCTTATGAGGTTATTAGAGTCCGTGTCAATGTATATGAGCAATCTAGGCATCAATATTGAGTCGTATGGACATGTGTTAGTTCCCTTTAGTTTTATTTCAATTCCGAGAAAAATAAATTTCCCCGCAAAATTAGGTTGTTTTTTAATGGTTTAAATAGGAAAATTCAAAATGTAATAAAAGTTGGGTTTGGAGTCCATTTTTGGCATGGGGATGTTCGTTTTCACACTCAGAGCATCCTTTTTACCCTAGAGCCCACTTTTCCTATGTTTCGGGCTACCAAATCATCCCGTAAGGCATTATTTCTCTAAAGGAGCTGTAAAGTGTAATTTTAATGCTAATAATGCGACAAAATGACACATTTCAAAGTGAGTGGGGGTATGCTAAAGCGTGTGTTTGAAGTCAAAGTTAAGGTGGCCTCATTCCCAATGGTGAAAGGCGACTGTTATCACATATACAGTAGTAGGCTACCATATTTTATTTTTCAGACACAGTACATTTTTCAGCCAGATCTCTTACATATGAGATGCTGAGATGAGCAGTTTTGATGGATCATTTTTGTATTAGTGGACTATTGTACTCTCCCATGTCAGGACTGAGTCTCAGGACACTCAGATTTGAGGACTAATGTAGCCATTTATGTCATTACAAAGCAGTCATTGATGCCCAGTGTTATATTAGTACTTTCTCATTGGATAGATGGTGTTTCAGATGAATTATATTGCATGCTTATGACTCATATTTTATTATTGTGTTACGGTTATCATTGCTCTTATACTGATTTTTGTGACATGTATTAACTTGTGGTATAATGATCTGGTGGTCATAATTATATGGACTTGGTTGTATCTTGTACTATGTATTGAATGTCCTTACTTAGACTTGGAAGTTCTTGATCTATACTCATTGGTTTCACCCTTCTTAGGGAGAATAGAGGTAGTCATTCCCACCATTGTTTGGCTTGCTAGTGTTGGCTCCATCATTCATTGTCTTCACCCATCCATTACCTTCCAGTTTAGTTTTCAACCCGACTGACTTCTTGACTTATGGCATGGAGGACCTTTTTCCCCGCTAGAACCTTTGTTGGACAAGCCTCCCTGTTTATATTGTGTCTCGGCTCTGAGTTGGTGACAGAACTTGCCTTGGTAAGTTGGATTGTATGCCTAAATCATTCTGGTTGGTTGTCCCGATGTTTGGCATTGTGCAGACCTCCCCCTAGTCACTTGAGATGTTATTGGCTAAAACTGAAAGCTCATGTACTACTTGTATTGAAAATATTGAATATGCGCCCATGGAAAATGAAAGTTGTAAAAATGTGTTTCTTAACATATGTAAAAAGGGCAAGAGCAATGAAATGCTAAAATACTCCTTGAAGAATAAGAAAAGGTCCGAAAAAACAATGGTTAAAAATATGCTATATCCAAAAATTGTTGACCTTACTAAAATAAATATGTCCCGGATGAAAGCTGCGATTAGCTGTGCTTTTAAGCACTAGTGAAGTCCCAAAAGGGCCATATAGGCCAAAAAAGGCCATGGAATAAAATGATGATCCTAATGAACTTGGATCAATATTGATGTAGACATGATGCCTAAGTTGAATAAGCACTCTCTAAACAACTCACCCATTTGTGAGCCATTGCCATTCCTTATGTTGTTGTCTATCCGACATTGGTTATAGTGCGTATTCCCTTTCCTTATCCAAAGTGTCATGATGTTGAGTAGAAAGTCATCAGTTGCCTTAGCCTTGTCATTTTCACACTTCACCCTTCACTAGCAAATTGGCTACAGCTATGAAGTGAGTAGTCTTGAAAGTCTAAGTCTGAGTAATAATAAATAAAGCCTTATATATGTATTGGTTGATGTACCGCTAGTGAAATGAATGCTACTTGTTGTGATTGTTACTTGAATGAGTTGTATAGCATGTCTTAGCCATTTAACACTTGCAGCAGATGAATGATAGTCTGAGTTATTATTGGTGTCTGATCATTTACAGATGGTTATATTGTTTATTGGATATGATTGATGATCAGATAGAGACCTATGAGGGGTATGAGTATACACCTTAGATGGATTTTGACTCTCTGAGTCTAATGACATAGTTTATTTCCAGTTCCGGGCACTTGCAGATGTGACTAGGCTCATTCTGCCTTTGCGATGCAGTTTTTCTTTACAGGTTGATATGTTTGAGTAGGGAGATGTTTTAGTTGGATCTCCTAGGGTGTTGTATGGGCATAGGGGGGTGTAGCCACTTGTTTGTACCATAGTACCCCCATCCTAGAGAGCCTGATGGGCTCAGTTTGATAACGCAGGCACCCTAGGAGGCTGTTTTGGCAAGATCATGTTTCCCGAGGCAGATTAAAAATGATTAAATGGTTATTGAAGAAATCGATTTGGGCTACTGAGGCAAGGAAATGACATGGGATGAGTCATGATGATGAGAGTGATGTCCTCCACACCTTCTCCAGCAGTTGCAGCTCCTGATTGGGCCCACACCTATTTTGGGGCATTTTTATATTATTTTCTGGAGCTCTTTTGGGAGGCTCACGATTTTTTCAAGGAGGCACAAAAGTCAAAGAATTAAATTATTATATTATTTTATTGTGCCATGGGGACACCCAAAGGGAGTTAGTCAAACACTCCTTGGACCCACCATGTGCTTCATTTATTTCTTGTTGAGTGGGTTACCTTTTTTGGGTGATTTAGTCCACTTTGGTAAATTATGGTTATATTGATCCATGTGTTGTATGTTGAGCTCATCTCAACCATTGATTAGAACATTTCATCTTTTAATCTTAACCACTCGTTTTGAAAGTGGTTAGGATTCGGTTGTGATTGAGGTTCTCTCACTTCTGTTTAAAGGAGAGAGCTTCTCATTTGTAAGGGGTCTTTGGCTCTTGGATCTGAATAATAGAAAGACCTTTTTTTTGTGGAAATTTTCTGGATCTGCTTTGCATCTGATGTTCTCAAATGGTGATTGGAAAATCTTCAGCTTCCTAGCATTGTGGAAATTCTTGTGAGATCGATATTTTTTTGCCATCATTGTTTTGTCTACAGGAGGGCATTTTGGCTGGAGTGTTTTTGTAGGGGGACCTTAACTCGCTTGGTTTTCTTCGTCTTGGATCAGGGGGTTTTCATTAGTTTCATTGTGATCTATGATTACTTTGTTTTACTTTCTTGTAGCATTTAGTTTCTTTATCTTGTATTGGCAAATCTGATTTGGTTGACGTTTGCTCATGCAGGGTAGGGGGCGCATTGGTGGCTTGGAGCTTGCATATGCCATCGAAATCATGAAGATCTTCCAGAATTGATCGGGATAGCAAAGATCATCACTGCTAAAGACTTCTATAAGCTTTTTCAGGTAAGATCTAACAAGTAAGTCTCTTCTTTTCAGATCTTATTCCATTGTACCTTGCTTTACTTCAAATTTTCCTAAAAACTCCTAAAACACTAAAAACCCAAAAAAACAATAAATCTAGGAATCGTCCGATCTTTGGTCAAACCATTTTTGGGTTTCATAGATCAGGCCTCCCCTTCACCAAATCAACTGCAATGTTGGTCAAACTCCTGCTAGTTTGACCTAGATTTGAATTTTTGACCGAAAACTACATAACCCCCCACTGAAAAATTTGACCTGCGAGGGTTTTAATTCTTTCTGATTTCTGACTTCATAGATGCATAGATCGGGTCCCACACAGTCCAAATCAACCCCAACGCTATCCAAATTCTTGGCAGTTTGACCTAGATTTGAAAAATTGACTGAAACAACCTTAGTGCCCTCACTGAAAACTGGATTTTTCCGGAAGTGACCTTTTCTGAAATCTGACAAGATAGGTTGATAGATCAGGGCTTAAGCACTCTAGAACACCCCCAATGCTGAGCTAGTTCTTTCCGGTTTTCCCTAGATCTGAAAAATTGGTTTTCAGCCTCCTAGCCCCCATCATTAGATTTTGACTTTTATAGATCTGATTTTTCTACTGATTTTTTGATTTGGGCTTGTAGATCAGGTCACCCTGACCTCATTTCTCCTTCAACGCTGAGTTATTAGCCTCTAGGTGACCCTAGAACTGCAGATCTGTCTCTCCAAGCCCTAGCGCTAGCCTTCCATTGAGCTGTTTTTCCTATACCCTGACTTTTCTGGACCAATTCCTTTCTAGGTTCATAGATCAAGGTATATCCCAGGTGGGTTCACTAAAACATTTGGTTGATGTTGACTCCATTGCCCAATACACACAAGGCACCGATCTCCTAGCTAGCGCTATCCTTATCCTTAAGCTCTCCTCCCATTCCCTTAGCCAACACTCATTGATAATTCAAGTCAACTATTTTTCACTGAGTCTGTCTCCTTGGTACTAGACAGTCCCAACTCTGTTCTTGCTCACCCTGTCACAATTACGTTTCCCAAGGCAGTGGTCATCTCCATCAGTTGCTAGTACCTTAACCCTAGAGCTAGGGTTTCCATTCACCTTGCACCTTACATACCTTGAAGCCCCATCTAATCTGTTTTGGTGTCTAGGTTTGATCTCTCCTGTCGAGAGCAGATCCGGGTCTCTCCCATTGTTGTCTTGGACTAGGATAACATAAAGTGAAGGCTACCTTGATTGGCGTGACAACCATCCATTTGGGAGTCTAGGCAGTCGTGGTTCCACCCCTTAGTTGCTTGCCCCTCTACCATCCATCCTGGATCCACCTCACACAGGCAACTACAAGGCAGGTGATAACAGTGACTTATACTATGGATGAGTTATTAAGTTTAATATTGTTTGGAGACCCCACCACATGAGCTCGAATCATCCTCACGGGAATGGTTCGCCCACCCTCGTCCCACCTTCTCATAAAGTCGCATGGGCCCATGTGTGTTGGCTAGAGAATCCTCATTCGATTGGCTTGGAGTTTGTGAAGGTTGAGTCACCCATAAATCAAGGCGTCTACCTCTAGTTCATCTCCAAGAAAGATATGTGCCATCTCCTTGAAGGTTCTTGCATGGGTGTTGTGGCATTATGCAAGGGTGCATCTCCTTATAAAGATGTGGCGCCCTCTCCTTCCATCAAACTCCGATTCAACTACATCGAGGTCCTCTTTTCCCTCATGAACTCAACCTTCACTCTCACTGGTGGATGCCCCCCCCCCTCTTGCTTGTGGGCTATAAATAAAGCCTCTGCCTCTCTCTCAAACTAGTTGGCTTTGGAGCAGAGAGTGCATGCTATTGTAATTTGTTACGCTACTGCTATTTTGTTTGAAATAGATAAAATCTTTGGAGGCTATCATGTGTGGTGCAAAATTGTGTGGATCAAATTGTCAATGTGTTATTGAGGTAATTGATCTAGTTTCTTTCTTGCTCTTTTACTATGTTAATAGGGCCTTTTAAGGACTACTATAGTCGGTAGGAAAAGTAGTAAGTTAGTTTCTTTTTTTATGTGTATGTTTAGAGGCATAGATCGAACATGTTTTATAAATTTATATGCATGTTGTTCTAGTTTCTTTTTAATTGCATTTCCGGGTCTCACAAGTATTTTGGTGAGTTTGTGATTAAGCTTTTAGAGATCTTAGCTTGAAGGAGGATCGAAGCTAGTTTGCTTCCTCTCCATCTTCAATACTTTCAAGACATTTTCCCTCAACATTCCACTGAGAAGTTTCTTGGGCAAATATTTGTTTAGCAACAAGCTCTTTTCTCCTTCTCATTCTCGTCTTTAAAAAAATTCATATTCTTCCTTTGGTTACTTTCCTTGTTTATGCAGATATATCTTGTTTAAAAGTTAAATCTTTCCTTTAGATCTTATATACAAGTGTTTTGAAGCTTAGATCTCAAAGTTCTTTAAAGAAAAAATCTTATTGTTTCTAGTGGATCTAGCTTAGGAAGGATCTCTTTTTGCAAGCATTGATTACGCAGATCTTGAACTTGCTTGAAGTAATTCTCCTTGTGAATTTTAAAGTTTAAATTTTACAATCAAGTGCACATCATATTGGATGCCCTAAAAGAAAGCTAAGATCCCAAGGAAAGCTTGCTTTCCTTGGTTATTTTTCCGTCTTTCATCGCAGATTTAACTTAGGAATTTTTTACAATTTTTTTTTGTGTGGATGTTCAAAGACACTCTTAAAGTGTTTTTGAGCATTGATAGCTTGCTGTTTTTGCAGGTTTGGTGATAAAAGAGAAGGAGGTGCTGGTCGTTTTTCAAATATTTGAGCCATTCAATGCCTTCCAGAATCCAGGGCTCCCTTTCTTGCTTATAATCATCTTTTTACTTTTTGTAAGCCTTTGGATCCTAGATAACAATGACCAAAGCACGTCTTTCTTTATGCATATTGTAACCACGTAATAAAATTTTCGAGTAGGCTCTTCAAAGCCCTTTTCCCATCCCCCTAGGGGGGATTTCTGTCGGTGTCATTTTTCGAATTTTTTAGTTTTTTTTGTTTAGATTAGTTTATTTTTGCAGATCTGTATAGTTTGATAAGTCTATTTTCGATATATCTTTCCTTGTTTCAAAGTAACCGAATACTTACCCACTACTGCGGTAGTGTAGTAATTAGACAACTTCTATTTTTCAGTTTTTTTTTCATGTTAAAATAAACCCCTTTGCTTTCTCGAGTACGGGTCATGGACAAGGGATTGCCCAAGTACTGAACCTAGAAAGAGACTCTTGGGGTTTATCTTTCTAATAAAAAATTTCGCCATAAAATTCTTAAAACTTTACCAAGGCTCCGTTGTGTATGCTCTGCACCGCCGCGGTTCGGCCGACCAGTTGGATGCATCAAAAGCAACGTGATTGACTAGTTTAATTAGTCTCATATTCAATCAATCTCTCCAGGTGAAAATCCAACGCCTCGATTTAATCTCTTTTGGGGAAAGTTCACAGAGGAAGCATGAACCACTGCGTAGTGACCTCGGGATATCGTCAAGCTACACTCTCGTTTGGTGCAGTGTTGGACACCTCTCAGAGACTCCGATCCAGCCCACATTTCTTCGCGTGAAGCCACATTTGATAAAGGTTTTGGAAATACTCCTCGTACCATCAGGTATATCTGGAGCCCCCTTCCCCTTTTTTAATCCACTCATCTCATCATTAATGTAAAACTGACCAAGAACAATTGCAACACATTTTCATCACTACAATTTTGTGACTCAATTTTTCAACACTGGTCTCTTATTCTGTATCGTATAATCATTTGCTTCAAGTTCATTCATGTGTTGATTGATTATAATTTCATGCTGTGGGATTAAATTGTTGTTGGAATATCTGGTTTCAGTATTTACCTTCTAAAAACTCCTAAATAACTCATTCCTC
The DNA here is from genome assembly GCA_001517045.1 of Pseudotsuga menziesii. Taxonomy (NCBI): domain Eukaryota; kingdom Viridiplantae; phylum Streptophyta; class Pinopsida; order Pinales; family Pinaceae; genus Pseudotsuga; species Pseudotsuga menziesii. Next base: position 27,634 of record LPNX010858939.1, on the reverse strand, counting down.
TAAACCACTACCACTTAAGCTTCGTTAGCCTTAGCAACCAAATAGGGTCTACCCCCCTTGGATTCATTAGGAGTTTTCCTAAGCGGAGGAGTCAACATCAAGTGACAGTACTTGACTCAAGACTTACCCCCAAGGACGCACTTAGTGGCTTGAATATTTCTATCACGACAACCCAAATCCCCCAGGTGCGTGAAAGGCAGAAACAACACCTTGGTAGGATTTTTGCTCTTTGATGTATACTAACACCTTTGAATTGTTATGCTATGATGATGATGATGGTGACCTATGCTTATATTATATGACTTACTAGTGATTAATTTGTGCTGAGAATGATTAGAAAATCTAATGTTGAAGACTATTGCTTATGCCATGCTTTACACAATTTTAGACCTTAGTGCTATGCTAGTTCCATGTATCACTTGTCTCCATCCATCCATCTCATCCATGATTGATTGTTTCCCATGACTTATGTTTGATAGAGACCTGTGAGATTGAAGATCTTTTTCCCCGTCTTGACCCCTGTGCATGATAGACTCCATGTTTTTATGTGTCTCTGGCTATGAAGTATGTGGCTTGGTCAGTGTGGCCAATTTCATCGGATGGTTTTCCTTTATACCTCAAAACAAGTGCTCCAACCAACAGTGTCAAGCATCGGAATGATGCAAAAGGCAAGCTACGATTAGTAGTTCTAACTTCTTTTAAGTGCTAATGCCTGTATAGAATTGTTATAAATCAGTCAGTGGCCAAAGGATGAGCGTTCATTCGTTGTATAATGTAAGGCTCATTTGTCCCCACAAGGGCAACAAGGTGAGGCAAACCCGTCGAGGTTATGGATGCTTGCTGGCAGCGGGGATAGGCCTTAGCCATTTTCTAGAGCCCGGAAGGCTATCCAGGGCACCTGCCTTTGTAGGCTGGCTATTATCTTGTGTTAAATGCCTTAAAGTTGAAAAGCCAATGGTCAAAGGATGAGCACTCAATCATTGTATAATGTACAACTCATTTTTCCCTACAGGGCAATAGGGTGAGGCTGACCTGATAGAGTTATGCCTTTGTCATTTTCTGGAAGCCTAGAAGGCTTTCCAGGGCACCTGCCTTCGAAGGTTGACTAGTGTTGCAAATTGTTAAATCTTCTTAAATGTAAAACTTGTTAGAGCCTGAAGGAAACAAGCCCAAGCACTTTATCCATTTGTGAGACACTGCCATCCCCTATTACTATTTGTCATGCATATGTCATTATGGTTGTGTCTACTCGTCATCATTCAGAGAGATCACATGGTCAAATCAACTAGAGGTCATCACCTTTTTACTTTAGCCTGGTTTTCCATCCTCAACCAACACTAGCAAATTGTTTAAACTTTGTAAGTATGGCATATATAAGAGACTTCCAAAGGATTCAATGATTACTCAAAGACACAGGTATATCTTTTTAATTATTATTATTATGTATGATTGTCACCATGATTCTGAGTAGCATAATTTAAGTTGGGTTTTAATATGCATGTTGGAGCAGTTCTTACCTTGGATGCATGCAAGTTCAAGTCACTTCAATATCTCACCTCCAGTTTGGGTATTTCGACCTGGTCAACCCAGTTGACCAAGTCAAACATGGTTTTGAAGGCAGTGACTACAAAAATTGACAGTGCCTATATTCGCTCCAGACATGCCTAGGACCAATACTGTAGTCTTAGTTTTCACCATATGGTCGCAGTTATTGAGTTCCAGATATTATTATTATTTTGTTATGGACTCTGGCCATTATTTTTATTATGAAATGATGATATTTATGGCATTTCAAGGGACCAGTGTGTATGAGTAGTCACTTATACCATTCTTCCATGTCTCTAGACTCTTCTATGCAGTCAGTTTTCCCCCATTCTCATCCTGATTGAAGTTACGATGATTATTATTATTTTTAAAGGATGTACCACCAAAAAATGAACTAGGAAATCACTGAATAAATCGATTTGGCTTGTTTGGTCAAGGAAATGGCAAGGGAATTTCTCTGGATGATTTATTATGGCTCTTCAGACATATTTGTAGCCGTTTCAGTTAGTTTGATGTCCTAGATTATTTATTTGGCTCTCTCAGTGAGGACGTCCCCCATGGGGTGCCCTTCACCTTGGCTATGTGATGTATTATATTGATATACCTTATGTTATGATATATTGGGGCCTAGGAAGAATTGAGCCCCTAAGGTGACCCCCTTGATGTATTATCATGTTATATCTTATTGTTATGATGTATATCTCCTTAGTAAGGCGTCATTGGGCAAAAAGTGTGCCCCTCTTGACTTAGTCATGTTGATCCATGTATTAATTCGTGTAAAGGTGATCTCCACTGTTAATGATGTTTTAATATCTATTGTTGGACGAAAAAGTGAGTTAGGGTTGGTGTCTCTCAAAAGCTATATAAAGAAGAGACTCCCCTCATTGTATCCCATCGAGAAATTTGGTTCCATTGGATCTTGAAGAATAATAGAGAAATTTATCTGGGATCTCTTGTCTTATGTGGATGATTGAAGAATGTTCTTGGTGATTGATTGATGCTATCTCTTGCTTGCATTGGAAATTCGTGGTGAATCTCTGGCATATCTTTTTCGGATCCATTTTCATTGTTTAATAGGGAAATCAATTCGGAGAGGGGCGCACTTGTGGAGGGATCCACCTTGTTCTCTTGTCCGGATTTTGTGGTTATAGGGAGTATTCTTATTGCATGATCCTTTACTCTCTCATATTTTGTTTCTCATTAGCATTTGATCTTTTTCTTGCTGATCTCATTGTTTCTTACTTTGCTTGGCAGGAAAAAGGGCGCACTTGTCTCCTTGGGCGACTTGGAGAAAGCTGGATTTTTACCATCGTTCCACTTGATCTGTGCAGGAATAGTCTTCATCACATTGGCATTCATCATTAGAAACATCAAGTAAGTTTTCTCAGGTAAGTTTTTTTGGATTCTCACTTTTTCACTTGCCGACCACATGGAGGCGGGGCCAGTGTGGTGGATTATGCTCTAGCCAGCCAGAACTTGCTCCCTTTTATTTGGGACCTCTTTATATCTCCTATCCCTCTAGCCAACCATGCACTTCTTTTTCTCTTCCTCTAGTTTGACCCTCCTCTTCCAAACCATCCCTCCCAGCAGAACCCCTCCTCCCTACCTTCGACCACCTTTCGCTTCGACGAAGGCGACCCCGACATCTTTTTGTCCGCTCTTCGCTTGATTCTTCCCTTCGAGACCCATTTCTCCTCACTTGACTCGGTCTTTGCTAAGTATCAATGCCGCTCATCTTCCATCTGGGAGGCTGCTCTTAACTCCTTCCCCCACTCCACTCGTACCACCTCTACCATGCCTAAACCTGGCTCTTGTCCTATTAACAAGTGCTACGATGAAGAATGCAAGACCCTCACCGAAAAATCCGCTATGCCTTCTTCCATTCCTGTTCTACTTATCCTAACATTCAAACTTCTTACTATCGCCTCCTTCGTCACAAGAAACGACAATTTGTTTCTCAGAGAAGTCGAGAACTCTCAACCCTCCTTGCCCATTCCCCCAAGCATTTATGGAGTACCATCCTCTCTTGACGCTCTCCTCTCTCTTCCGACCTAGAACCTGCTTCCATGTTTCCCACACCTCCAATCTCTATGACATTCTCGACTAGACCAAAATTCATGTTGCTTCCTCTCCTTCCTCCTGCTACCTCTTCACTAACAACGATGTCACAGAGGCTATCCGGGCAATGGGCAACAACAAATTAGCAGATGAGGAAGGCTACCAAGCAGAATTCTTCAAGCATGGTCTCTGCGCCCTAGTTAGCTATTTGGATGATCTCTTCAACCATGTGGTGCGTGAAAGGTTTCCTCCCGTATGGTCACATCATATTATGCATCGAATTCATAAGTCAGGATCCACCTCTGATCCCAACAACTATAGAACGATTATGGTAGGCCACACGTTCTCAAAGTTATATGCCATCGTCCTCCATAGGAAGCTTTCTAGCGATCTCGAGCAGAGAAACCTTAAAGCCTGGGGCCAAGCAGGGTTCAGGCCAGCAAATCATACTATTGACCATATTTTTACTCTTCGAGCCGTAATTGAGGAGGCACGCCATCATTCCTCGAAAGTCTACTGCTGCTTTGTAGACTTTCGAAAAGCCATCGGCTCAGTTCCAAGAGAAGATTTATTGAAGCGGCTCAAAGACATCGGCATCTCGATGATCCTACTGACAGCTATTATGCGCCTTTATGAGTCCATCTGTGGTCCCCTTCGCACAACTCAAGGATTATCTGAGCTCATCCGAAGCACCATTGGGGTGAAACAAGGTTTCCCACTATCTCCCACCCTGTTTGGAATCTACATCGATGAGTTGGAAGCCTTTCTCCATGAGTATATCCAGGAAGCAGATGGGTGCCTCCTCCACCATCTCCTCATCTCTATTCTACTTTTCGTTGATGATGTAGTAGTCTTATCTTTCTCCCCAGAAGGTTTGTAGAGACAGCTTAATGCCTTAGCCCTGTTTTTTGATCTTCGGAAGCTAACGGTGAACTTGAGAAAAACAAAGGTTATGATCTTCAATGGGGTGAAGAAAACCACGAACTTTCGTTTCCTATGCAAGGGGGAGGAAATCGAGATCACCAGTACTTATACTTACTTGGGAGTGTAGTTCTCAGGTCCCCGCTTCAGTCTATGACCAACTCTCCAGCCTCGAGTCAACAAAGGGTACAGGTCCTTAGCCCTTCTTGAGAGAGTGTTTTTGCCACCACTTCCAAGATATCTCATCCAAGATGAACCTATTGGATACCTTGATCCGTCCCACTGTTTATATGGATAAAAAATTTGGGGACCCTCTCTACTTGAGTCGGATTGGACCTCAGCTGAGATAGTCCAAATCCTTCTTCTTCGACATATCATCAGATGTAAGCAGACAATGCCGCAACACATCATCCGAGCTGAGTTTGGGGCTCAGCCCTTTCGCCTTGAGACGGTCTTCAGATTGGTTTCTTTCTTGCATCAGATTCGGGAGTTTGCCAACTTGTCAAAAGGCCGGGATAGGTATCCTTATTTAGCCTATTGCTCTTCTGAGACCATTGCCTGCGTCACCCACTAGGCAGAGCCAAATGTTGGTTCACTAGGGTTTCGAGCCTTCTTACATATGTAGGGATCCAGTTAGATCATCTTCCCCCATTTCAATTTTCTCTAGATGCCCTCGACCACCTTCTACCTACACGACAGGAGTTAAATAAGATCATCAAGGAGGATATTTACAAGCAACTCGTCGAGATTTCATGGGTCAATTCTTCGGGAGGGTTGCGCCCAAAGATGGCCTTTTGTGCTGAACACTTCTTGGAGATCAGAGACATGCTCATTGTCCGACCCCAATACACGTTCCGTCATTAGTTGCATGCTCTTTGGATCCCTCTCGGACAACTCAGAGTAGGATCACATAGAATCCGGGTAGAGACAGACCACCAGATTGATAGATCGGACAGGATTGATAAGCTTTGTCATCTATAGGAAGTGGAAATCGAGTCACACTTTTTCTTCAGATGTCCTATATACTACGAGATCAAAGGACGCTTCCACTGCTTGTTTAGGGGGCCTCAAACTCTAGTCGCCTTCTTTAGATACATCGACCATAGATGTTTAACACTTTATAACCAGGAGGCTTTCAGGTTTCGAGCGCAGGTCCTTTAGCCTCCCACCAGATTCGATACCACAGAGAGGATCACGACATTCTTTAGCATGCTGCCACCTTCCACGAGCACTATTACCACCTAAGTTGTACTTAGTGGCTTTTTATCAAGTGAGCCTGGTGAATCGGACAAAGTTGATTTGTTCGGACTTCAAAAGACCTTCAGAATTGCTTCTGGGAAGTGCTTGTTGTACTATATCACATGTTCATACCCCGTAGGGGAGTTGTAATAAAATGTTCTAGCATGATAGTGTCTGTAAAAGACTCGGTCTCTTGGGCTTTATTTGTCAATCCGATTAGCCCAGAGTGTTTTTTTTCCTTGGTTATTATTGGTTGTTGAATAAACGACTGATAATTTCTGAGTCTTTCACTCAATACCTCCAAAGTTGGGGTAGTCGGCTTGGCATTTGGGCCTATTGAAGTTATTAGAGTCTATGTGTCAATGTATAAACATGCTAGGCATTATGGTCGAGTCATATGAACATGTCTAAGTCCCCCTAGGTTTTAATTTTTTTTAATTTTTAAAGTTTTTTTGAAGTTTTAATTTTTCCAAAACTTAGGCTATTTTTTAATAGTCTAAATGGAAAAATTGGTTTTGTAATAAAAGTGGGCTCATAAATCAGTTTCAGTCATGGGGGTGCTATTTTTCTAACGCAGAGCACCATGTAAACCCATAAACCCACTTTTCCTAAGTTTTGAGTGATTTTCCCATCACTCAAGTTAGAAAACCCTAAAAATCAAATATTCATTATTTTAATTGATAAATTAATTAAATAATGGAGAAAGCCCCAAATCCTAAATCAGTGGGATTTGCTCCGATTTGACTGAAATTAGTCTCATCGGCTTTGGATTGACTGCAGCTGACCATTCCTTGACAGAAAGAGGTGATCTGAGTGGAATAGGGAGTGCACCACAGCATGCAATCTTGGGAATTGCGCCCTCTCTCTCTCCTCCACACGTGTGGGCTAATCTAGATGAGTTTTGGTGGATGTTTCAGTTAATAGGTTGAGGTGTCAATCCGATCAGCTCTCCAATTGACAGTTGCACTCAGTGAGACTCAGATCAGACTCAGTTAGACTCGAATCAAGCTCAGCTTGACTCCACATGCAGCTATAGTCTTTCTCTCCTTTGGAATTGCGCCCCCCTGGGCTAGTTCCATTTTTTGTTATAAATAAAACACAGTCTTCCTCTTCCAAGCTAATTAGAGTTGGATTGAAGAGCCGTTGTCATTGTAATACTGTTATATTTTCATTGTGAATAAAGAAGCTTTGGAGGCTATACCGTGTAGTGCATATGTTTGTGTGGATTCCCAGCGTCATGTTGCTAATGTGGTAACTGCAATTTCTTTCCAATTTCTGTGCTGCTTCTGTTTTCTGGCTTTAAGGATTCGGTTGAATCAAGTAAGGGTGTAAACTAGGCAAGTAAGATTACTTTCTCTTGTTTATCCATATTATGTATGCTCAAGAATTTCAGTTATATGCTTAAATAAGATTATTTTTGCATGATCTTTCATTCTTGTTGCTTCATACTTCCATATCCAAATCTCACGAGGTGTTGTGTAGGCTTGTGTTATTTAGTTGCAGGTTCTCGATTGGACGGAGGTGTGGATCAAGATTGACGCCATTCCTTATCCAATAAGCTCAAGACTCTGTCTCTCAGCGCTCCACAAAAGGTCCTCCTTTTAGCTTGTTCCATTCAAGCAACGAGTCGACCTTCTCTCCTCTTCTTCTCTTTTCTTTAAAAAATTAAATCTTCTTGGTTACTTTGTTTATGCATGAGTTTCTAATTTATCATATGCAAAATATCACATTAGATCTCATACATAAGCATTCAAAAAGCTAGATCTCTGTTTTTCAAAAGTTTTCCATTAGCATCATAGATCTGGCATAAAGAAATCGTCCTTTTGCATTGTGTTTTAAAAGAAAACTTGCAGCTAGCATGCATTCGATTTCTGTTTTCTGTTATAAAAGATAAAATCCAGCAATCAGTGCACATTACATTGGCTGCCCTAAAGGCAAGCCAAGATCCCAAAGAAAGCTTGCTTTCCTTGGTTCCTTTTTTACTTTTTAAACTAGTTTTAACTTAGGTTTTTTTGGTTTAAAGTAGGCTGACCCAAAGGTACTTTCAAAGTGCTTTAGGGCATATTTCATTTTAATAAGCTCGTTGTTTTTTAGCAAGTATAATAGAAAGAGGAGGAGCTGCTATTCGAAAGTGGCTTTTGGGCCATTTGAATTCCCCCAGGGGTTTCCCTTTTTGACTGTAATTTTTAAATTTGGCACTTTGTAAAGTCTTGGTTTCATTCTGTATAAAAACCAAGAGGAATCATATTAGTTTGCTGATATTGTAGCCGCTGATAATAAAAATTATTTTCGAATAGGCTCTTTCGAGCCCATTCCCCATCCCCCCTCGGGGGATTCACGTCCTTTTTTTCGTTTTTGCATTTTCTTATTTTTTTCGCTCTAGATTAGTTTCATTTATGCAGAATAATATATTTTGATTATTTTTATCATATCTTCCATATCATAAGGTCAAAGTAATTTTAAACTTACCCCACGACTTCCCGATTGACTCGAAAGGGGAAAGAGATGCGTGGTAGGACTAATTAGAAAACCTGTGGTTTGTTTCTTTTTTGCTGCTTCGTCATTAATTTCTGTAAGCAATCATTTAAAATCAATCCCCTCCTTGATTCCCCGATTGAGGTCCACTTGGACCGAAAGAGGTTCTTGGAGGGCTTTTCTTTCTAAAAACACATCCTTTAAAATTTACTAAAATTGACAAGACTCTGGTGTGTGTGCTCTGCACTTGACTACGATTCGTCCGATCAGTCAAGCTGCATCAAAAGCAACGTGAGTGACTAGATTAATTAGGTTTCACCTTCCTCAATTAACCACCATCAGGCGAAAATCCAACCCCTCGATCAAACCGTAAACGGTGGAAAAATACCCAAAGTGTGGAAACTCCTGGACAGTGACCTTGAGGCGCCGATCTCTGTTACACCCTAGCGGGTGTATTATGAACACAGTCTCAGAGACTCCATTCAGCCCACACATTCCTTACGGGTAGCCGTGAAGGTTTATTTTTGGACAAACTCTAACCCTCGGGTATATCTGGAGTCCCCCCCTTGCCTAATTTAATCCACTCATTTTCCATTTTAACTTAAAACGTACCAATAGACAATTGCAAAACATTCACTCCAAGCACATGCAAGTACATTTGATTATTTTATGACTCCATTTTAAGGCACTGGTTATTTGTTTAAATCTTTCGATATATATATATATATATATTGTGTGTCAGCATTGTGCTTACTTGTGCTCATTTTTCATCTTGTCATCTATGGTTATTAATGGTTAATTTCAAACTCCTAAGCAACTTATTCAATCTAACATCATCATACTAAAGTAATTTGCCTTAGTAACTTAATAGGGTCTGTTGTCCGCCGATTGCACACCAGCAACAAAAATCAATTGAAAGCTGTCTCCTCACTTGAGAAAGTGGGAGAGGTGTGACCCTGGGGGCAAGCACAGAGCTAGGTACTGTCACCTACTCCTAGCTCCTCCGTTTAGGCTAACTCCTAACGAAGCCAAGGGGGGTAGTCCTTAACAAAGAGTTTTCTATGGCTCAATGTTTAAGTTAAGTTTTGGATGTTTTGGATGTGAATGGGTGTTGTTTAGGAGTTTTTGTGGTTTAAAATGATTAATATTAAGGGGATGATGATTAATCAAAGCAATCCACGTTGCTAACAAGAGATCACACAGATAAGCAAAGATTCCAGACTTGTAACTTAAGCATTCAGATATAATCAATTGAAATGGACCATAGACAGTTGATCAAGATAGAAAATTACTCAAATATAACGAAGGACCAGTGCCTTATGGCGTCAAATAAACGCGTGAAATAAAGTCTAGGAATTAAGCTAGTGAGTATTAGGTTTTGCGAGTGCTTTTGGTAGGTTTTAAAAATTTTAAATGCTCTTGATTAGGGTGTCAACGAAGGTTTGTCAAAACCAGGAGACTCTTCTAAGTTCCCTTCGTTGAAGACATGTCGGGCCCGCCCAATATCCCAGGCTGGTATCGCAAAGATTGACCAGCTAGCCGAGAATCTAAGACAGCGGGAGGTTCTGGCGCCTCTACTAGGAAGTACTTTGGAAGAATCCCTACGACGTCGGTGCGTTGGTCATGGGTGTTTAAATATTATTAAATTAATCTTGTAGGGTTTAAAGATCCAGTGCCATTTCTGGGTATTTCGATCTGGGATTGGTCAGAGCATACTTCGGCAAGGAGGGAAGGGAGTTAATTAATTAAAAGGGTGTGTGTGTTGAAGGTTTTATTACGTTAATTAATTAGACACTCCAACAGAGAGTGCTCTTGACCTTGTCTTATGACGAAGGTTCAAGAGTCTTATCTAATCTATATGAGACTAATGCAAGGATGATGCAAATACTAAGATGCTCCCCGATAGAGAGTGCTCTTGACTTGTGTTTCTGCAAGCTCAAAAGTCTTACTTAAGAGTTAATTGATTAAACAAATGTGAACAAGAAGCAAAGATGAGTTATTAAACTCTCCGATAGAGAGCACTCTTGATCCACCTTATGGTGTGATTCGAGAGATTTAAGCAGTTGATTTACTTAGAAAGATAAACAATTAAAAATAGAGTAATCAACTTAATTAATGAATTAGAGGTGATGGATTAACGATTATTCTAAGAATAAGATGCAAATAATGATGAAGACAAGCAAATCTAACCTATGCATACACAAGTAAACACAACACAATCCTCCCCAAATGGGGGAGGATGGGGGTGGGGACTTAAAAACCCCACTCAAACAAAAGATCTTTATTAAAATTTATACAAACTGCCTTTAGGAATTTAATCCTTGAAAGGGCTTTTCAAATAAAAGCATACAACTCTACTATCATTAAAATCAAGGAGCAAAGGGAGAACTAGAGGAAGGAAGTTCGGTAACCAAGAAAGTATTTGAATTTATGAAAGAATTTGAGATGGAACTTTGGAGTAAGATCTCCTTGTTTTTTCCTCTTGGAAAAAGTCAAACTCTTTGTAGGTCCTGAAAGTCAACAATGCTAGAAGGTTCTTATGATGATGGAGATGAGATTGATGCGGCTGAGCTCGCACCCTTCTCCAAATGGCGAGATCTGTAAAGACAATCCAACTTGAAACCCAGTGAGATCAAACAATAAAAACTAGTATGCTATGAATATTCAAACCAAGATCAATACTTCATATAACTGAATATTTGTACCCATCTAGATTATGATAAACTTTGCATAATAAACCAACTTGACAGCAGCAAATGGTAAATCTTATGTTCTAATAATAGACTTCTAAAACTAGTTGTTTGATTCAACACATAAACAACAAATTGAAAGCATGGAAAGAGATCACCTCATACAACACATCCACCAATGAAGAGACAATCCTGTAGACCTCCAAAGTCGAAAAGCTTTATTCAATAAAATAATGATTACAATTTTTGCATAGTTTCTATGCCCAAAAGTCCCATCCTAATAGAGCTCAAAGAGCCTCTATTTATACAAAGAGAGAAGGCTAAAACCCTAAAACCAAACAAAGAGTAACACCAGAGTAATTGAATGAGCTCGGCATGATGATTTGGAGTTGAACTGAGCTGCAGCTGAGTGCTGGAGTAATGAGGGGGGGTAAGGTGGCTCATCCTCCCTCGTAATGATCACCCAACCAATAGATAACCCACACCTCAACCAAAAACGGATTTGACCAAAGAGGGCAAATTTCTGACTGATAGTTCAATTGCTACACTCCGATACTTGATCTGAAACTGACCGATATTGATTGGAATCATCATAAATGCTCCATGCCATGTTATTTAGCCTTTTATTTTATTCAATTTGGTTTATTTTGGAGAGTTTTTTATTTTTTCCAAAATATTCATTTTTAATATTTTAATTAATAATTTCTCCGTAAATGACTTTTTAAGAAATTATTAATTATGAGGCTGAATGAACTTCTGAAACTTAGTGCTAGCTGGCTGGCTGATCATGAATGATTTTTGGCTTAAAGTTAGAGCCTTCAATCACTGCAAACGGACCCCGGATGGCTGACTTATTACAAATTGAATTTTTCCATTTAAATTATGGAAAATTTTAATTAAAAGCTTAGGAAAAATTTAAAAATTAAAAATTTGATGGGTCCGGTAAAAAAAATTTCAAATTTTTTCTGAGGGTCCTAGTGACTAGGGACATGACCATGCTCTATTCTAACAATGTCTAGTAGGTTTATATATACTCAGTTGGGCTCTAATAACCTGCCAAGGCCTAGAATTCAAAATCGGGCATTCCAGCTTTGGAGGAAGCGGGAGAAAACTTTGTCAATTATACTCGGCTATAGGCAAAGCATAATTGTCAAGGGAAAAAAACTCCCTGGAATACCTTAGTTGAGATTCTATGTCTTAGGAGACCGAACCGATCAAAATACCCTACTAGCACATTTTATTACAAACCCCGTGGGGCCATGGTCAAAATTATTCAAAACAAAAATTGACTAGCCAAAACTGGCTAGACACAAAGGCGGATCATCTGATACACTGGAATCAAACATTTATCATGTTTGTCAACTGGCGGCTCCTCAGCTAATCCAACTATGGTACAAATAAGTGGATAACAGGGTCTACCCCCCTTGGATTTGTTAGGAGTTGAGCCTAAACGGAGGAGTCAAGAACAAGGTGACATCCTTGACTCGAGACTTGCCCCCAATGACACATCGAGTGGCTTGAAGATTTCTGCCACGTCCCCCCCAGGTGTGTGAAAGGCGGCAACAGGGACCAAGAGATCTACCAACTTAGATTTCGATTCAGTTTCCAGATCAGTAAAGATTTGCGGATGTCGACCCACGTGATCCCAGCTGCAGCTTTGTACCAGACCTCCCCCCGAGAGGCGTACAAGATCCTCCAGACCTCACTGACAACACTCTAGAGGACACCCTGTGCCCACCAGTTCCTATCCGGACCAACAGACACTATTGCACTTCCCTTAGTTTTCCTCTTTTAGCCTTGGATGTTAGGAGTACTAGACCTTCCTCACTTGATTTGGCTCCGGGATCCTGTCCACCAGAACTTCTCCGACCCTGTGCAGGGTTATGGTGTTGTGACTGGGATGAGAGTTCTCCCATACATAAGCCCAACTCGTTTTGTACACTTTTATTTCTATTTTACTTCTTGCATTGTATTTCTTTTAAAGGGGATTCGTTCGGTCCTCCCACATGCACGAACATCATTGTAACCAATAGTCCCATTGACCTACTTTGTGGTCATTAGTGGACATAAATAAAATTATCTTATGTTATGTTATCTTCCTATTTTTCTATCTAATTGGGGTTGCATTTTCCTTTCACATAAAACCCTAATTTAAAACCCTCATATGTTTGTTTAGTAGGTTCTAGTTTGTGGCTGTTAATGAAACTTAAAACTCACTTTGGAAAAAAAAACCCTAAGTCTAAAATTTTGTGATCATTGGACTCCATTTGCCCATCCAACACACTAGTCTACCTTTTAAGGGAAGACACCCTCCTTGGGGAAAGTGGTTATCTTCGATTTTGCAAATTGGGTATTGCTAATGTCACCTTTAGTTGTCTTATCTTACCTCTAGCAATCAATCCGACTGTCTAATTTTGCTTAATTTCACCATTTACCCCTAGATCCAATTTCCATGCTTAAAACCCTAGGGTAAATTGGGGATTTTCATATAGACACTCATAATCTCTTAGTAACTGCTTAAAACTCTAATTACCTACCCTACTAAGAGATTTAATCAAGATACCCTGGGTAATCCGCTTGCTTTCCTCAATTTTAGGGTTATCTTGGTCATAGGGACGCCTCCTAGGCTTAGTCCTTCATCTAAGTCTAAAAGTGTCAGTAGCTTTGGCCGATGTGACATTTGATACCCTTTAAGAGGTCTTAGCTGTTGTAGATCACAACTTTAGTTGCCTTCCCTCTACCATCTCGTATAGGATCATCTCAAGGAGCAACTACAAGATTTGTGATAACAGTACCTTTTTAGCCATCTTTCACTGTACATGAGATCCTTGCAATCTGAGCACATATTTGGATACCCATTTGGTCATATATCAATATATGCCACCCGATTGGTCACGACTGACTACTTCCATAGACCTGTCATTACTGTAGGGTGGTGGGATTCATTGCACAATGTTTTGTAGTCATATCTTCATGATAGTGCATGGTTTTGATGAACAAATTATTTTTCGAGCCTATTGATGGATTTGGATACGCACTTGGCTCATCTATCAACCTATTGAGTAAGATTGCAAAGTGCTCCTATAGATTAGTTAGTTATGGCAGTGGTTGATAACTTGATCCATTTAGTCTCACTGACAAGGGTACAGATTCCATGATCATGCATGGATTTGATCTAGGCATTTTTGGTAGAATGCTAAAGGTGATTTGGGCACCCATTTGGTTTTTCTATCCAATTATACCCTCAATTTGTCCAATGCCCTTCATCACAGGTGATTTCTAGGATAGGGGTTCTCATTTTATGTAGTGATTAGTCTACCAGATGTCATGATCGTGCATGGAATTGATGTATAGACATTGTGCTGAGCATTGATGAAATTTTGGGCACCCATCTAGCCCATTGGGTCTCTAGGATAGTCAGATATCCCAACACTCTAGTGGATTGACAATTTCTAGGTAGAGATGATCAGATACTCATGCATGTAGTATAGTTTAGCAGGTTGATAGGTTATTGAGGGCATATACTTTGGGTTTCTCTCTCATTTTCCTAAGTTTGAGAAAACATTACTACTGGTGCATCTCTAGTGCACTTTTTATTATGTTTTGACATTCAATGGGATTTTTTCACTTTATGAGGGGTTTATTTGATTCATTAGAGAGGTCAACTCGCTTATGTGGATGAGTTACACACATGTTGTGACACTTTTATATTACTTGGCACTTGGGCACACTTGAGACACTTTGGATTTGTCTAGCATGGATCTCACTTGATAATTATATTCTAGCCCTTGATCTTCATTCTACACATGGATTAATTAGCTCTACACATGGATCATATCACTAGTACGACTTTTTCACAGAAGCTTCTAAAATAATGACTTGGCATTGGGACCTGTTACCGCCTAATGTACTTGGTGGATTTTTTTCAAGCGAGCCAATGAAGTGGAACAAGTATACTTGTTCATTCTTCAAAGCTCAGAAGTCAGTCAAGCCTCTTCTGGGAAATTTTTTCAAAATTTTCTTGTACCACATGTTCATACCCCCTTGGGGGAGTTGTTCATACCCACATGTTCATAGCCCAGAGTGTTTTTTCCCTTAGAGATTATTTGTTGTTGAATAAACGATTAATAATTTCTGAGTTTTTCACTCATGCCTCCAAAGTTGGGGTGGTCGTCTTGGTATTTAAGCCTAGGAGGTTATTAGAGTTTGTGTCAGTGTTTTGTAAACATGCTAGGCATTAATATTGAGTCATATGGACATGTGCTAGGTCCCGCTAGGTTTACTTTTAAGTTTTGATAAAAATAAATTTCCCTGTAAACTTAGGCTATTTTTCAATAGTCTAAATGGAAATGTAATAAAAGTGTGGTTAGGGATCGTATTTTGCCATGGGGGTGCTCATTTTCTAACTCAGAGCACCCGTTAAACCCGAAAATCCACTTTTCCTATGTTTTAAGTGATAAATTTATCACTTAAGTAAAAAATCTCCTAAAACTCAAATTTATTAATAAAAAATAGAAATAATTAATAAATGGAGAATATTCTCAAATTCCAAAATCAGTGGGATCTTCTTCGATTTGACTAAAATCAGTGGCATCGGCTCCCAACACTGAAAACGAGTTAGACTGCTGATGAAGTTGAGTCTTTTCTAGTTGGTAAAGGACTCAGAGAGCTCACGCAGTCAAGGAGGTTGCGCATCTCTCTCTCCTCCACATGTGTAGGTTAGTTGGCATCTGATGAATGGGTTGGTTGGTTTACTGAGAGAGGTGGCAGTCAGGTCTTCAGTTCTACTCCAGATCAAACTTAGTTCATGCTCGGATCAACCTTAGTTCAACTCTCCTTCAACTAGAGTCTCTCTCTCAGTGAGGCATGCGCCCCTCTTGGCCAGTCTGGCTATAAATAAAGACCAACCTTCTCATTCCAAACTAGTTAGAGCTGGATGAAGAGATGGTGGCTATTGCAATACTGTTATTTTTCATTCATTTGCTGAATAAAAAAGCTTTGGAGGCTATACCGTGTAGTGTTTGTATTGTGTGGATTTCCAGCGTCATGCTGCAAATGTGGTAACTGCAAAATTTTTCCAATTTTGTGCTTCTTTGTGTTCCGGCTTTAAAGGATTTAGTTGAATCGGTAAGAATTTAGATTTGGCAAGTAAGACCACTTGCTTTGTTTATTCATATTGTGTGTGCTCATGAATCTAAGTTTTATGCTTAAATAAGATTATTTTTTAATGTTTTTTTTTCTTTCATACATATATATCCGGATCCCATGGGTTTGTGCAAGTCTTTGTGATCTAGTTGTAGGTTCTCAATCGGATAAGGTGTGGATCAATATTGACGCCATTCCCCATCCAATAAGCTCAAGACACTGTCCCTCGGTGCTCCACAAAAGGGCCTCCTTTCAGCTTGTTTCATTTCAGCAACAAACCAACCTTCACTCCTCTTCCTCCTTTCTTAAAAAAAAACAGCTTTCTCTTGGTTACTTTGTTTATGCATGAGCTTCTAGTTTACTATTTGCAAAAATTTTCATTAGATCTCATACATGAGCATTCAAAAAAGCTAGATCTCATTTTTTGAAGTTTACATAAGCATTTTAGATCTAGTTTATGAAAGTTTTCATTTTTTACAAGTTATTGAAAGTAGATCTAAAAGCTTTTTGAAATGCATAGTCTTTCCTTTAAATCTTAAAGTTAAATTTTGCAATCAAGTGCACATCGTATTGGCTACCCAAAAGGCAAGCCAAGATCCTAATGAAAGCTTGCTTTCCTTGGTCATTTTATTGCTCATTTTTTAATACTTTAACTTAATAGTTTTTTACCAATTTTTTTTGGTTGTCCAAAGACACTTCCAAAGTGTCTTTGGGCACTTTTCATTAACTTTGCTTTCTGGTTTTTAGAAGGTCCATAAAAAAAAGAGAAGGAAACTTTGCCCGAAATACAATTTTTGGCCATTCGAAGCTTCCCAAAAGTTCCCCCCCAGCCGAGTTTCTTTTTTCTCTTTGTTGTAAGCCTTTGGATCTCAGCTAACAAGAACCAAAGAGCAATTCTTCTAAGCATTGTAACCGAGTATAATAAAAAAGATTTCGAGTAGGCTCTTCCAAGCCCACTCCCCATCCCCCCAAGGGGAATCTACGTTGGTGTCCCTTTTTGCACATTTTTTTTTCTTTTATTTTTGCTTTAGTTTAGCTTGCTTTATTCATCTGTAGGATAGTATACTTTGTTTAATATTTCAAATCTTATCATATCATTCCACATTCAAAGTAATACTACAGCTTACCCCACGACTTCCCGAGTCACCCGAAAGGGGAAAGAGATGTGTGGTAGGACTAATTAGACAACCTGCTTTGCAATATTTATTTTTTTGCATTTTAAGTTTAATTTCACTTTAAACATAATAAAATCTACCCCTCGCTTTCCCGATTGAGGTTCACTTGAACCGAAAGAGATTCTTGGAGGCCACTTTTTCTTCTTTTAACAAACAAAACTATTCATAAAACCCTTAAAATCTTTTAGACTATGTTGTGTATGCTCTGCATTACTGCGGTTCGACCGAACAGTTGGCTGCATCAAAAGCAACGTGGGTGACTAGCTTTAATTAGTTCTCATTTTTCAATTAACCTCCTAGGAGAAAATCTAACGCCTCGATTTAATCCGTTACGGTCGTAAAATCCACAAAGGAAGTGGGAACAACAGGGTAGCAACCTCGAGACACCGTTAGGCTACACCCTTGTTGGTGTAGTGTTGAACACGTCTTCGGGACTCCAACCAGCCTACATATTCCTTGCGGGGAACCGCATCGGATAATGGTTTTAGACATACTCCTTGTACCTTTGGGTATATTTGGAGTTCCCTTCTCCCCATAAGTTAATCAACTCATCTCCACATTAATTTAAAATTGACCAAGAGCACTTGCAACACCTTCTTTTTAGCAATACAACAACACTTTTTATCTGTGGACTCCATTTTTGGCACTAGTTCTTTACATTATATAATCATCTGTTTTTATGTGCTTTGTATATCATGCATGGATCTTTATGTTGTTGTGTTTAAATCCCATTGCAATATGTTGTGTTGATATTTACTTTCATCAAACTCCTAAATAATTCAATCTTCACCATTACACTAAGCCTTAACAACCTTAGCAGCCAAACAGGGTCTACCCCCCTTGGCTTCGTTAGGAGTTGGCCTAAACAGAGGAGTCAAGAACATGTGACAGCCTTGACTCGAGACTTGCCCCCAATGACACACCGAGTAGCTTGAATATTTCTGCTACGTCCCCCCCAGTTGTGTGAAAGGCGGCAACAAGACCACTTCTAGCTACCTTGCACTTATGAGGAGAACTTATTGAAGAATATTATATCATTGTTGACACGGTCTATTGATATCTTATCATTGTTTGATGGTTTTCTAGCTCATGTGCCCTTCCTAGAGAAGGCAACTTAGCCCATTATGGATTATTTTATTGTATATGGTTAGCTCCACCACTTGGATAGTGGATCTAAGCCATTGATCTATAACTTCCTATCCTCATTTGGATCATCACTTGTATATTTTTATTACACCATGGATTTAGTCTTAAAACCTTAAGTGTGCCCTCCTTGTGTTATAAAAGGAGAGGTCGATTTTACTTAGAGGAGAGTTTTGGAATACTAGAGATATTGGGGATTTGTTTGGAGACCAATTTGTGCTCATTGTGCTTTAAAATTTTCATGTGTGGATGATCAATAGGATTTCCAAGTTTGCTTTCCATGGTAATGTCATCGTTCTTCAACTAGTATTGAGGTAATATATTTAATACTTGTTTGATAAAGGTAAACAAAAATCTTTGATTGCGAATAGGATTGAGTGTTAGATTGCTAACAACCTATTGTGTTTTGTTTTATTTTTTTATCTTGCCATTATCATTTGACTAACCTTGTTGCAAAAATACTAGGGTTTGAATTGTTCGTTCCACTTAATCACCATAAGTACACTTAGTCTCTCACAAAATCAACTTGATTAGTACTTGAGAAAGCTAGCCCATATTGTACTAACCTCTTTAGGCTTGCATGTGGAACTTCTAGTTAGTACCTTGGAAAATCTAGTTGGGGACACCTCCTATTATGCCCCAGATTCTTTGCAGCGCACCTAATTAGATGTGCCAAGGAGGGGGGTCCTTTTGCCATTGTAAAAGGCCAAGTTGGGGCTACTTTATGTATAAGTGTTGGTCTAGCGAGGTTCCATACCCCTTGGTCGATCATGAAAGGTCCTCTTGGTCCTCATTTCAAGGTGCACTAGTGTTGTGGCCTTGCTACCTACCCCTTGATGGGTGGTAACTCCTCATCATTTTGGGCATTTTTTCCTTGGGTAGGTATTGGTGCACTTTGGGGTGACTCCGTTATGACACATGGCTTAGGAGCCCCTAGCCACACTCATGATTTCTTGGTTTGTAAAGGTGATTGTGCTTGTAAGGGTTGTCATACCCAGTGTTATCGGAACCGGACCGGAACCGGCAAAACCGACTGGTCTAACCAGTTTACAGGGTTGGTTGGTCCGGTCAGCAAAAAAAAATAATAAAACCAGATTTTTTTCCAAACCGGGTACCGAACCGGCCGATCTAGACTGGGGACTCATGAAACTCAATTTAAAAAAAAACAGAAAATAGAACTTTGCTGATGTACTTTGGAGCCTCTTTGTTAATGTACTTTGCTTTAGAACGTCAGAGATGTATTGCACTAGGTGCTATTTTGGATATTTGCTATATATATGAGAAACTTTGCATATTTATGTATTAATGGTTTGGATTCATATGTATGCACATGAATATATATGTTTTTTACAAAATATGAATATTTTATTTATTTTTTAGTCAGTCGGTTTTTTACCCGGTTTTTTGCCGGTTCCGGTCCAGTTCACATTTTGGGCTACGACGGTTCGATGACCGGTCCGGTTCCTATAACATTGGTCATACCTACTCTAGAACACCTCAATTATATCCACTTAGACCTTATTTTTTGTATTACCCCACTTCCTTTGGTCATCTTAGTAAAAAAGTGCAAATTGTCCACCATTAAAACAACTTTTGAAGGCCTTACCAACCAAAGGAGGTCGTTGAGGGAAAAGACACTTTGTTGGGGTTAGATGGGGCATGACATCCTCCTTCCAAGCTCAACTTTTCACCTTGTTGAAGTTATCATCACTTTTTATCATTATTTTTATGTTTTATGAGGTTTAGTCCTTGGATTGTGGGTGACAAACACTAAAAATGAATTTTAACTCAAAATTAGATAGGTCAGCCTAGAGGAGGGAGGGAAAAGTTAGATTTCCTCCTATAAATATAGCACCCTCCTCTCATTTGTAAGCAAGATTATGCAATCAAATATGATTGAATTATTTTTCTTACTTGTGTATATGGGATTTTTAAGTGGCGTGCACCTCTCTTCTTGGCAATTATAGGGTTTCTCAAGGACAAAATTGATTGTTTCAAGGTTTCGTGCAATCTCTCGGGGCTAATTCAAGGAAGTTCGCTCTCTTGGGGAAGGAAGGACATAGGGTTTTCTCTTTTCTTTTTACCATTGATGTGAGTAAGATCTTGGTCTCTTATCTTGCATTGTAAAATGATCCAAGGTGAGATTCAAGAGTAATAAGGGTTTTATGCATGTTATGTTAGTCTTGATTGGTGAGACATTTCTTTAGAAGAATCTCTCTTGTGTTGGGCTTTGGTATTTTTGCTTGTCCTAATTAGGTTAAGGACTACATAACCTAGGGTTTCTAGTATTTTCCCTAATTCAATAGCATTTGAATCGTCAATTCATGGGAGAACCCCAGCTCTGAGTTTTCTCATTTCCCTAGGAATAATTGTAATATCCCGATTTTGACCCTAATTGCACTAAAATTTTACATGATGTAAATATCGTTATTAAATCATGGTGAGGAGCTCAAGCCCAAGGCCCCACCATGGATTTGGTGTTTTATGTATCGGCAATTAAAATCTATACCTATGGTTCTCGTGCTAGCGAGGCACAATATAAAATTGAAACATCATGTAAATAGCTATGCGATGCAACTAAGAGATGGGGGGCATGATTTCACAAGGAATAGGGAGGGAAATTATTCAAACCCTTGAGCCAATAGTGTAAAGCCAAATGTCAATGAGAGGGCCCATAAACTCTCAACTACCCATTTTGTCTTATGCACCCAATCATTTAATTCTTCCAGAAGTTGGTTGAGGTAGTTAATGTATTGGGAATGGAGAGGTATGGCAGTCATTTTCGTATTGGGGCAAGCCATCAATTTTGGAAAAATGTGTTTTTGCTTGTGGG
Organism: Pseudotsuga menziesii; assembly: GCA_001517045.1. NCBI lineage: Eukaryota > Viridiplantae > Streptophyta > Pinopsida > Pinales > Pinaceae > Pseudotsuga > Pseudotsuga menziesii. Next base: position 6,410 of record LPNX010858939.1, on the reverse strand, counting down.
GCAAGAAAACGCCCAAAAATTGGTGCCCAAACCATTCCTCACCCATGCGTTTCACTTCCTCACGCAACTGGATATAGCTGGGCATTTTTCTTCACGATTTCCTTCATTTTCCTTCATCTATCGATGGCTGGGAACCCGTTTTTGGATTGTTCAGTGGCTGGGAAGAGAGATTCACGATTTGGGGGTTTGTAGAGGTCGTTTTTGCCCATAAACGTGTTCTGAAATCGAATTTCTCACCCAGGGTTGATTTTCCCCATCTACCATTTCGTTTTTGGTTGCCAAAACATTTTTCCTTTATGCCCAGCACTTGTATTTTGCTGTTATGTGCATCATTGTTTTGGTCTGAACTGCGAGTAAGACTTAGGAGTGGAAGAGGCCCAGAATTGGCTTGATAAACCTAGTGAATAGAGGAGCCTCACAAAAAGACTATAAGGGTTTAGCTAATCTTCTATGCACACCTAAGAGAAAACTGGAAGGGAAGGTATGGCCTGAGGGACTGTGTAGCAGAGAAGGGAATACTTTCTCTGTGTTGGGTGTGTAGGTATTGTGGAGGCCAAGCTAGGTAGATCTTGTAGAGGTGTCCATAGCTCTGTGGTTGAGCTCACTAGCTTAGCAATTCTTCCTTTCCACTACCTTAGCATCCTGATAAACCCAACTGTGGATTGGCTTTCTGAACCTTGGTGGGTATTTGGCTACATGTGAGCCTGTTGTTCCCTTATTCCTTGTGGAAATCATGCCCAGCTCGGGGGTGGTAGTTGTGCTGAGAGATTGATGAGCACAGCTGGCCTATGGTTGGGTGGAACATTGCAGCGACATAGCTAGTTGCTCGGGGCAGCTCAATTTCATGATAAATGCTCTCTTGTATTTAATTTTTGCAATGTATTTGGTTTAAGAATCATTATTGAATGTATTGAAAGAGATTTGCTTCCGCTGTATTTACATGTATTATGCATCTGTACATGTCTTTTATTTCAATGCATCTTTGATTATGTTCATGGGGCTAGATTGCCCGGTCAGACAACAGTTATGTAGTCGCGTCCTCTCCGTCGGTGAGAGGGGAGGGGACATGACAATAATACTAAGGTCTAGTTCCCTCTTCTTCAAAATTCCAAAATTGTATATTTACATTTGAAAAAATACAAAAAAAATCAAATATAGAAAACCCCTAAAAATCAAATAAAGAAAAAATCCAAAAAATATTGCATTTTTGAAGAATCTAATCCACTGAATGTGACTCACTCCCTTTAATTTATGGTCAACCTTCAAGGGTGTCCACCTTTTGTTGCTAGTTTGAGAGATCTATGGTTCTTGTACAAAAGATAGTATGTTTTTCAGATCTGATATGACAGGTACAACCATCTAAATTCAACTTTGAAATGTCATACAAACTGATGAGAAGGTCTATTAACAACCCCATTCGTTTTTTCTTCATCTAGTGGTTTGAGTTGTCCTTATTGAGATTTTGGAGGACTGGTTAGGGAATAAACCAGGCTTCTACAACCATAATTGCAGGTCTGAAACATCTTGTTGCAGCCATACATTCGGCCTGGACTTTATCAACTTGAGTTACAATTAGAGGTACAAGCCTTACATTGGTTGGTTAAAGGCAAGAGGTATTTTATTCATGATTTTCGAGGGTTTAATTGAAGTTTTCAATCAAGTTATTGGTGCTGGTGTTGTATTGTGTTTTACTGATATATCTTAATAACAAGATGGTGCCAAGTCTTATTGTTCCTAACCTCCTAGTCTCACGTCTAGTCATTGAGTGTTTATTGAATATCTTATTGACTCCATAAGGCACTGGTTGATTACTCTAATAGGAGGGTTTATCATTATAAGTTGAATTGTTCTCGTTATTGTGCTTCACAGGGCTACTTATACATTCATATGGGAATCCTCCTGTCTCCAAAGGAGCAGGTCTAAAGAGAGATGACAGTGCATTGTGGTGACAGTGGGTGCATCTCCCGATTTATTTCCATTCTTCGCACCAGCTTTTGTGACCTTTTGGAAGGGTGCTAATTGGAGCAGTAACACCTCCCGTGGCTGGACTAGATTTCCTTAGGAGATTTAGGATCCCTAAAGAGAGAGAGTTATCTGTGTGACACTTAGGGGTAGATCTCTAAGGTTATGTAGGTATAGTAGTCGATATTCCTTGCATCATAAGACTGCTAAATTGTGTATCAACAATGCTATATATCTGAAATGATTCTAGATGCAATTCAAGGGAACTTATCCTGTCTGCAACATACGATACCAGATCAGCACTTAGAAAACATCCTTAAAACAGGGTTCCCCTTAAACATTTCGTGAGTTGTTTCCAACCACACATGAAGGTTGACTGCAAGTGTAAGGCTTATGTGCTGAAATGCCTCTTCACAAGGTACAGGTCATTTATGAGATTGCTTCGATCCAAACCTGCCCTTGTTACCTAATGATGTCATTGGTTTAAACTTTATTTCCAACCCTGAAATATCCTTCAACATGCTGGCGGTGTGAACTAACTTCCTTTATTGTGTCTGCAATCTCATTTCAGGCCTGAACAAATGCTGGACAATGAGCCTCAATCGTGCTCTAAACTATTCCTTTACTGTTGGCTGTTCTAAATGCTAAATCAGTCAACAGCTGGAATATTAATGGTTCTCATGAAACAGGACTGAAATTCTCTGATGATGAGAAGTGCCTTTGTCACAATAATCATACCTTAAATAGAAATAATGATTTTGATACCTTACATTCAAGTGCTGTAAAATTAAGGGACAAAACAGCTGCTATAGGCTATCACCATACCTTTGCCTTACATTCCCTTGGAGCACTCTTCCATATTTCTAAGTTTCTTAATAAATCTTATAATCCTTCAACTCAACATAACATAATCACTGTGCAGAGGGGGTCCCTTGTCCCACAAACAAGGAGGTTTCATAGACCAAATTGGTGTCTCGCTTGGCGGTGACCTTAAAAATAGATTATTATTATTATTATTATCAGCCCTTAGATAACATATATTTCTGCCTCTGCAGTCTCTTGGATATCAACATTAGAACCTTTGCTTGCTTTCTTAATAGCTTCCTAACAGTCACAAGGCCTGCAACAAGAAATAGTGTCCTCTGTGTAGAATAAGGAACAAATGAATTCTTTAGAATATCAACCATACAGACCACAAGGGAAACTCAATGATCAGATCTTTAAGCTTCTAGACAAGCCTCCTAATGCTTAGAATGTTCATGCATTATGGAGGGTAACATGGTGCAAATATGCAATCTACCTAATGAAAGCACATGCAATCCACTTGTAATATATGGGTTTTGCAAGGTGAGTAATATGGAGAAGGTAGGGGCACTCGTTCAATAGAGGTCTGAGAAAGCTTCTAATAGATTAATAAATGAACTCTGCAAGCATGAAAGGATATACAAAACTAAACAAATGGTCATCTATCTGATGCCAAAGAAGCTCTTGAGCCCTAATGTTGTTACATATAGATCATTAATGGATGGACTCTGCAAAAGTGGGTAATCATAAAAAGGCAATAAAGTTATTAAAACAGAAGAATGATGGTGGTCATGTCCTTGATATGATGATATATAGCACTCACATGGATGGACTATGCAAAGAAGACACGTCTCAACAGGTCAATAAATTATAGCATGAGATGTCAGTTCTTCATCCTGGAATTGATTCTCATTCTATCATTATTGACTCCTTTGGATGTCTCACCTCCATAAGTGGCTATTAAGGAAATATATATTTGAGTGCTTTGTTTGATTTGGTGACTCCTCTCAGTGTTGTGGTAGATTGGTCGCCTTACAGTTGCATTTCTCTCCATTCAACTAGATAGATTGCATTCCCTATTGCCATTTAGTCTTTAGGGGTTGGGTCTGTCTATGATCCTAAGTGTTTTGAGTTGGTGTGGAAACCCCCACTGGGATGTTAACACCAGAATAAATTGTCAATCCCCTAGAAGATTCCCCATCTTGGACTATTATGCAGTGCCCACTTATAGGGGATACTCTGGTGTTCAAGCAGCTTGAAAGCAAGAGGATAGCAGAAAATATCGTGAGTTTCGGTTTCTCTTGTGCTAAGAAAAAAGGAACATACTTTTCTGTTTGGGTCAGTCATCTTCGCAGGCCCATGAGCAACTCTTTGGCAGAGGTAAGTGTTTATTGGTTTGAAGAGAGGCTGCAAACCTTTTCTGAGGTACATGCAATAGGATCACCCGCTGAAGTTTTTTTTTCCAACATAGTTCTATGGGGCCATGTCAAAGGCTTAGTCAAGTGTTGGGAATAAGGCAAGATTCATTTGGTTTAACCAAATAATAAATTGTCCATCCCCTAGAAGATTCCCCATCTTGGACTATTATGCACTGTGCAGTGCCCACTTACAGGGGATACTCTGGTGTTCAAGCGGCTTGAAAGCAAGAGGATAGAAGAAAATATTGTGAGTTTTGGTTTCTCCTGTGCTAAGAAAAAGGGAACATACTTTTGTGATTGGGCCGGTCATCTTTGCAGGCCCATGAGCAACTCTTTGGCAGAGGTAAGTATTTATTGGTTTGAAGAGACGCTGCAAACCTTTTCTAAGGCACATGCAATAGGATCACCTGCCTAAGTTTTTTTTTCCAACATAGTTATATGGGGTGCCATTTCAAAGGCTCAGTCAAGTGTTGAGAATGATGCAAGATTCATTTGGTTTAAGCAAAGAAAAAGAAACATAGCACTCATTTCTGTTAAGGTAGAGCATGGAGATGTTATCCCTTTCATGGTATCAAGGGATTGATTTAAAAATTAATTTAGCTGATATGTTTCCTTGCCTGCCTATGCAATCAGTAGTGTTGTTGTTAAGATCCTTACAAGTTCTGGTGGTGATGGTGGTGGTGTTAAGATCTGTTATCACATATATAGTAGCTGGGCTACCATATTTTATTTTTCAGATACAGTACATTTTTCAGCCAGATCTCTTACATATGAGATGCTAAGATGAGCAGTTTTGTCGGATCATTACTTTATTTGTGGACTATTGTTCTCTCCCATGTCAGGACTAAGTCTCAAGACACTCAGATTTGAGAACTGATGTAGCCATTTAGTCATTTACAAAGCAGTTATTGATGCCCAGATTTATATCAGTACTTTTTCATTGGACAGATGATTGTTCAGATGGATTATATGGATGATTATGGCTCGGCTTTTATTATATTGTGTTATGGTTATCATTGCTCTTATACTCATCTTTGTGACATGTATTAACATGTAGTGTCTTGATCTGGCAGTCATAATTATATGGACTTGGATGTCTCTGTATTATATATTGATGTCCCTACTTAGACTTGGAAGTTCTTGATCTATACTCATTGGTTTTACCCTCCTTAGGGAGAATAGAGGTACTCATTCCCACCATTGTTTTGGCTTGCTAGTGTTGGCTTCATCTTTCACTGTCTCCACCCATCCATTTCCTTCCAGTTTTGTTCTTAACCCGACTTACTACTTGACTTATGGCATGGAGGACCTTTTTCCCCGCTAGAACCTTTGTTGGACAAACCTCCCTGTTTATATTGTGTCTTGACTCCGAGTTGGTGACAGAACTTGCCATTTGGTGAGTTGGATTGTATGCCTAAATCATTTTGGTCGGTTGTCCTGATGTTTGGCACTGTGCAGAACTCCCCTTGATCACTTGAGTTGTTGTTGGCTAAAACTGAAAGCTCATGTACTACTTGTATTGGAAAATGTTATATATGAGCCCATGGAAAATAAAAATGCTAAACTGTGTTTCTTAACATATGAGAAAAAGGGCAAGAGCAATGAAATGCTAAAAATACCCCTTGAAGGGTATAAGAAAAGGTCCAAAAAAGCAATGGTTAAATATATGCTATATCCTAATATTGCTGACGTTATAAATTTGAATATGTCTCTGATGAAAGCTGCGATTAGATGTGCTTTTAAGCACTGGTGAAGTCCTAAAGGGTCATATAGGCCAAAAAGGCCATAGAAATAAAATTGATGGTCCTAGTGAAACTGGATCAAACTTGATGTAGACATGATGCCTAAGTTGAATAAGCACTCTTTGAACAACTCAACCATTTGTGAGGCACTGCCATTCCTTGTGTTGTTGTTTGTCCGACGGATGGTTATAGTGAGTATTTCCCTGCCATATCCAAAGTGTCATGATGTTAAGTAGTGTTGCCGCCTTTCACACACCTGGGTTACATGGTAGAAATCTTCAAGCTACTCAGTGTGTCCTTGGGGGCAAGTCTCGAGTCAAGGCTGTCACCTTGTTCTTGACTCCTCCGTTCAAGCTAACTCCTAACGAAGCCAAGGGGGGTAGGCCCTGTTGCCCACCTATTTCGACTAGGTGGCAACTCCATGTACATTAGGATGTACATTATTGTACCTTAGAAAATCTGAGGATTTTTCTCTTCTGCAGGG
>LPNX010858934.1:312390-349650 GCA_001517045.1 Pseudotsuga menziesii | reverse complement strand
TACATTTCCCATATGTTCTATTAACGCATATGCGATATAACGCACATGCGATATATTGCATATGCGATATGGATAAGCTATATCGCATATGCGTTATTTGAACATTTAAATATTTGGCGGGATTAAGGTTTGGCATTAGGTTTGGAAGCAGCTTCAAAATACTGAACCTATTGGCTAGGAAAAATCAACCAGGGCTATTGCTCAAGTCTTTTAGAACTCTATCAATATGCTCAGATTAGATCCCATGTTTTGATATGACATACACAATATTTTTTTATGAAAATGTACAATATTGTAGAGTACGAAATGATGATTCTGAATATATAATTTTTTCCTTCAAAACTATGTTTTATTTATTTATAATTATTTTTCTAAATGACACACGTTAGTTTTCAAGAATACATACATTGATTGTTTCTTATATAACTTTTGATTTCCATCACCATTTCCCATAAAAAATATATGGTGCACTAGACGAGATCAAGCTCTGTGATCTTATATTAAGAAATCAAGGATTTCATTAATTTTTGCCCCTAAAGTGTTGCACCCGCACATAAGGTTTTAATTTCAATCTTTTCTGTCTTCAATAATTAATAATAAAAATAATAATTCATGAAAAATTCCGAATAAATAGTGTTGCACTAGGCCCATATGTCCTTTATATGTCTGCAATATTTTATCCCAAATGGACATCATTTACCTCATATATTGCTGCACCTGCACAAACATATATGTTAAGATGTGCTGAAAATTTGAAAACCCACTTTCACGGAAACTAATTTTATAATCATTTTCACACATTTTCTCTGCATAATCCATATATATTATGAAATCTGATTCAATTACCTATCTTTTCTCTTTTTACTTCATCTTCAAATAAGTTAGGGAAGTACCCCTAATTGTCACCTAAAATCAGAGTTTTCCATTTATTCTAGTATTATGTGGCATCTAAAGTGTCCTTAAAGGAGTCCATGATTGTGCATCAGCCCTATATCATAACATTATATACTTGGAATATGCTTTTTTGTTGGGTTTAGTCAAGTAAAGAAAGGGGGTACTTGAATGCAATAGAAAAAAAATGACCTTGCATGCCTTAGCTACAGGATGAGAAGACTTTATAATAGATAAATTTTTAGTCTTAGATGGCTTATGTTAGCTATATAAAGAAGTATGCCTATTAATTAAGGATCCTTTTGGAAAAAATTAAAAAGGACATGAAAATTGTATTTTGGGAATGGTTTTGTTTTCAATATCTTTTTGGATTAGCTAATGTCAAAAATTCCATGGGATTAATTAAATTAGTGTACCTAAAAGTTATAAGTCTCTCTAAAGATTACCAGACGAACTACGGATAACACATAGGGTATGAAAATCCTAATTGGGCATAATCTCTGTGTAAAAAATTATAACTCTGTTGGGATGTGTAGACTCCTTAATTGAATATTTGTTTAAGACTCTATTAATGAATGATAAACCTCGGTGTGAAGTCAAGAATTCCGAAAGGAAGAGAAATAGAGGTTTGTTGATCGATTTCCTCACCAATCGAATGGGTGTTAGTTTAATAAACCATTGAGGATTTCATAAATTGTAGTTATCACATGAGCAATTTTTTATTTTTTTATAATTGTTTATAAGGAGTTCAAACGATTAATAGTTAATTCAAAAGTTAATATAAATCTATTGTAGTTAATAAAAGAGCTTTGAGTTATCGTGACTTCTAGCTTCAAAATGGAGTTTGAATCAGCCTTATGCACATTAACTAGACTCCCAATTGGTAGTTGGAGTTCGAGTGTTACATGAGTTGCACAATACCATGCCACTAAGTGCAATTATGACATGAGTGCATAGGAATTTATTTGGAGTTGAGAGGATTTTATTAGGAGTTATACTATCACATAAACTACATGTTACTTCAACTTCGAGCTGTAAAATGTAGTTTGACTAATTAGCTCAAATTCGAGCTACTAGATGGCGTTCAACTATCACATGGACTACACATCACCATACTATTAGGTCCAGTTATCACATGAGTTATTTTTTTTTAATTTTTTTTAATTTTTTTCCAACTACCACAAATTACAGGTAGCACATGAGTTTTATTTTTATTTTTTTATAATTGTTTATTAGGAGTTCGAACGATTTTATTATGAAATGGAATGATTTTATAAGGAGTTCAAATGTTACATGAGTGCACATTAGCTAGACTCCTAGATGCCAAATGCAATTGGACTAAGCCGCAAGTGATTAGAGTTGATGTTAAGCTAATATTTGTATCTAATAATCGATGGAGTTAATATCATAGTTGTATCTAACCAGCGTAGATCCAAATCCTAGGCTCTATTAAGCACCGAGAGGGATCAATTTCTCCACGTGCAAACCTGTTTTTAGATATTACACTCAATGAGATATCAACTTTGGTGTGTCTTATATATAACCATTGATTTGATTCAAACCAAAAGACACATATTTTTATTTAAGGCCACATATCATATTTTTATTATTAATATTTAATATTATTTATGGCTGACATATAATATTTTTTATTTTTTTAGGAACGAACATACAACATATACCCATGCATGGTTTTTAAACCATATGCAAGGCCCTCCTACAACTATGGGTTGTTTAGGAGGCCTTGCAGACCATGTGCAAGGCCAACATTTTTTTGCTAATAATTCAATTTTTTTATTTTTTATTATTTTTTTTGGTAGAAACATTACAACATCTTCCCCATAATGTGTTTTTTTTCTGACCCACATTTTTTTTTGCGGATAATTAAGTTTTTACTTTTTATTGTTTTGTTAGGTAGGAGCATTACAACATCTCCCCCATATTAGGTTTACTTTTGTATTGTTTTGTTAGGTAGGATCATTACAACATATCCCCCATATTAGGTTGCTTTTCTAGGAAACATTTATTTTGGGTGATAACCACTTGTATTCGTTTAGGAGTTATCTTTCGTTTTGATGCAAAATTTGTTGTCGTTTGAAATGTTGGAGTGGCGTTTACATCCACTACATGCTAACAACTTCGATTAGGAGATTCAATCACCGACCATGGTTGTTGCTGAGTCACATTTTCATCAGGAGTTACATAATTATTGAAATCTTCACAAGATTGTTCATTTACTAATGGATCAATAATATCAACTTCCGTATAACCAGCTTCCTTTAATGTTGCATTATCTTCCTCAGCCTCTACGTCAGGTATCTGTTGAAGGGGAAATGGGAACTATTTGCTCGTGTAATGAATGCCGACGATTTCTTGAATCTTCCCTCTTTTTTTCTTTTTTATTTTCTGCTTCTTCTGGTGTAAGCACCTTCCTTGCTGACTTTTGACCTCTATTACGGTACATTCCCCATTGAAATCCACCCAAACCTATACAAAACTATGGAATTATGTAATTAATGATTAAATTGCACGTTGAACAGTTCTTTGTGCGCGGGTTTAGATGAATTATGTCTTTTTCTACAGTAAACCTGGCCCATAGCATGCAACCCAACATTTTTTATACAACACATATCACATATGTGATATAATGCACCTCCAATATATCTCATAAGCGATATTGATACAATGCTTTTTAATTAACGGGCAGGTTTTTTACATGATCTCCAAAACGCATATGCGATATATCACATATGCGATTTAGTGCATATGGGATATATCGCATATGTGATTTAGTGCTCACTGAATATGCAATTTACAATTATCTATGCTTATCAAATATTAAAATATTAAATATCAAATGCATTTCAAACTTGGACTGAGATATGTTAAACTTCTATAATGAATAGTATGACCATGACGACAATGGTTATGAGGATGATGATGACTATGATGGTGATGACAATGATGATAATGATGATTATGAGGATGATGACAATGATGATGAGGATGAGGGTGATGATGATGATGGTGATGATGATGATGATGACGGTGGTGATGGTGATGATGATGATGATGAACAATGATGGTGATGATCAGGAGGATGATCACTATGATGATGATGATGTCCATGAGGGTCATGATGATGATGATGATGATGTCCATGAGGGTCATGATGATGATGATGACCATGATCATGATGATGAGGATGAGGGTGATGATGATGATGATGACGATGGGGATGAGGATGATGATGGTGATGATGATGATGATGATGGTGACGATGATGAGGATGGTGATGATGATGATGACGATGATGATCAATGATGGTGAGGATGATAATTAGGATGAGGATGATGATGGTGAGGATGATGATGATGATGATGATGAACAATGATGGTGATGAGGAGGAGGAGGAGGATGATGACTATGATGATGATGAGGAGGGTGATGATGATGATGATGAACAATGATGATGATGAGGAGGAGGAGGAGGATGACTATGATGATGATGATGAGGATGAGGGTGATGATGATGATGATGATGATGACAATAATGATGAGGATGAGGATGAGGGTGGTGATGATGATGATGATGATGAGGATGATAATGATGGTGATGATGATGATGATGATGATGAGGATGAGGGTGGTGGTGATGATGATGATGATAATGATGAGGTTGTTGATGATGATGATGATGATGATAACGATGACGATGATGATGAACAATGATCATGATGATGAGGAGGATGATGGCTATGATGATGATGATGGGGATGAGGGTGATGATGATGATGATGATGATGATGATGAGGATGAGGATGAGGATGAGGGTGATGATGATGATGGTGATGAGGGTGAGGATGATGATGATGATGATGATGAGGAAGGTGATGATGATAATGATGATGACGATGGTGACGATGAGGATAGTGATGATGATAATGGTGATGATGATGGTGATGATGAGGATAATGATGGTGATGATGACGATGACGATGATGATGGAGGATGAGGGTGATGATGATGATGATGATGATGACGATGACGATGATGGTGATGATGATGAGGACGAGGATGATGACTATGATGATGATGAGGAGGATGATGACTATGATGACGAGGATAATGACTTTGAAAATTTGGCTCTAGACATGGAGGAAGATAAAAATTGTTAAGATATATATGCCATTTGATTCAATTTCGGCCATCCATCCTTAATCAAAGATTAAAAGAACTGGACATCCTTAATCAAGGATTAAAACAACACGATGACGATTAAAAGAACACGATAACTATAACAATTTTGATTAAAGTCACCTATCGCCTATCGATGAATCATCACTAGCGGTTTGCAATGAGAGCGTACATTGATCCATCGGTACTCGTTATAGATTTTTTACATCCAAAAGAGCTACCAAACAAGCATTCTCGCAACTTTATAACGTCTTTTGAGCGCTGACATAAATCAATCTTCAATCTCTCTGTTAATGTTTCAAATTTTCCCTTGAAGCTGAATAGATCGAAGGATGGGAGGAATTATTGTTTTCTTGGATGCACAGCCCATGGCTTCGTTCACCGCCCTATTTTCTTGGATGCACGGCCCATGGCTTCGTTCACCACCCTATTTTCTTGGATGCACAGCCCATGGATTTGTTCACCATTAAAAAGAGGAATTATTTGTGTCCATCATAGTGTTGTCTAAATGTTATTATAATGGGATAAGGATGTCATTACTCTTTTTTACTCTCGTACCAAATTAGTTAAGCAAAAAAGCATATGCGTTATAACACATATGTATTATAGATTTATCATATCGCATATGCATTATATCACATATGCGTTATGAATAGGCTATAACGCATATGCGTTATTTTAAAATTAAAAAAATTGGTGAGAATAAGTTTTGGTAGTATGTTATGAAATAGCTTTGGACTACTGAACCTATTGGCTAGGACAAATAAACTAGGGCTATTGCTTGTCTTTTAGAACTCTATCATTATGCTCAGTTTAGATGGCGTGTTTTGCTATGACATACACAATATTTTTTTATGAAAATCTAGAATATTGTAGAGTACGATCTTAGGATTTTGAATATGTAAATTTTTCCTTCAAAACTATGTTTTATTTATTTATCATTATTTTTCTAAATGACACACATCAGTTTTCGAAAATAGATACATCGATTGTTTTTTATATAACTTTTGATTTCCATCACCATTTCCCAAGAAAACTATATGTTGCACTAGACGAGATCAAGCTCTACGGTATTATATTTAGAAATCAATGATTTCATTAATTTTTTCCCCTAAAGTGTTGCACACACACATAACGTTTTAATTTCAATCTTTTGTGACTTCAATAATTAATAATAATAATAAATAATTCATGAAAATTTCTGAATAAATAGTGTTGCACTAGGCCCATATGTCCTTTATATGTCTGCAAGATTTTATCCCAAATTGACATCATTTACCTCATATATTGATGCACGAGCACAAACATTTATGTTAAGATGTGTTGAAAATTTGAAAACCCAATTTCATGGAAACTAATTTTATAATCATTTACACACATTTTATCTGCATAAATGCTATATATTATGAAATCTTATTCAATTACCTATCTTTTATCTTTTTACTTCATCTTCAAATAAGTTAAGGAAGTACCCCTAATTGTCACCTAAAGGCAGAGTTTCTCATTTTTTCCAGTATTATGTGGCATCTAAAGTGTCTTTAAAGGAGTCCATGATTGTGCATCAGCTCTGAACCTAAACGTTAACACGTTGCATTAATGGTGTAATTGAAATTGTGACATTTTACTTTTCAATTAAAAGATATGTTTATATTAAGGAGTTTAATTTTCAATTAAAACATAACAATAGATTCATTTACCAATGTTTTTCATTGATAATGTACTCTTAAAATCAAGGGTGGAATACCTACTAACAATGACACATAAAACTAAAAAGTAACATGTGTTGACATCATGCATTTGAATTAAATTAAGTGATAAACTTAGGAAACTGACAAAAGGTGGAACCTAGAATCGTCTCAAGAGGTTAATGTCAAGCCACATGTATGCAACATACCAAAATTTTCAAGGTTAAAATGTTGCATCAATGGTGTAATTGAAATTGCGACATTTCATTCCAAAGGACTTGAGTTAAAATGCTAGATAAATATAATATGCCCTTTGTAGAGGAGATTCATTAAAAAAACTCTCTGCAATCAAGATTGTACTATGATGTTATCTACTTTATCAAAAAAAGTTTAATAAGGATGTTTTTCAAAGGTATACATATTCCTCAACTATTATTGGACGTGAACTTGCACATACAAAGCTACAACAAATCTTTTACGGATGTGGAGTTTTCTATGTATTTTCCATGATACATTTTGATGAGAATTTGATAAAATAAATATTTTTTTTGCTTCATTCATAATTGAAGGAATTTATTTTTAATATAGATAATTCATTTATTTTAATTTTATAAAAATAGAATAATGTAAACTTATATAATTTGACATACTAATTTGAATATATAAAAATTCATGGTGGTCGTATCTTGTTATGCTTAAATGCATCTTGATTAAGATTTAAATAAGCTTTGAATTTAAAAAGTGGTTAAAGAATCATGTACCAATTTTTTTTTGTTTTTTCATATCAGTTTTTTTTTGTTAAATAATGCTTGTTTTGTGCGTATATTAACAGTAACAATTTGGTATGAATAATGGATATAGAAGTATATATTTTAGCCTTTGTTTAATATCGAGTTATCTTCACAAAACTAAGTGGTTTGTTGTGCCCATCAACATTCACATGCCACATTACTTGTGGTTGTGCTAGTTGTATATAGTGAAGCATTTTTGGCGGCATCAGTGCATGAAATTGAAAGGTGTGCTCAACAACTACTTGTAAAGCTAATCATAGTAGTCTCATCCTTAAGCCGGTTCTCAAGAATTCAGTGCATGAAATTGAAATATGTGTTGAACATCTACTTCCAAAGCTAATTATAGTAGGCTCATCCTAAGGAAAGTTCTCAAGAATTTAAGATTAGCTCCATTTAATTATGTCGATAGGCATTTAGATATTGTCTCAGATTTTGAAGTTACTTGAGTGGATAAACAAGATTAACCCAAGTGTACAACAAGGATTTATTTCATGGATTTATAACAAATTTTGTTTTTGTTTTTTCAAATCAGTTTTGTTTCTTTTGTTTATTAAATAGTATTTGTTTTGTACTTATATTAACACTCACAATCTGGAATGAATAATGTATATAAAATTATATATTTTAGCCTTTGTTTAGTAACCACACATCTTCACAAAACTAAATGGTTGGTTGTATCTATAGGCATTAACTAGCCACTTTCCTTGAAACAACATTCAACTTAACAACAAATCTTGAAATAATTAGCTTCCAAAATTGCATCCATCTTCTAAACGTTGAAATATACCACCTATAGTAATCATACTTCCTATGGTGCTATGCCATTAATTTGTCGATTTTAATAAATATCCCTCTCCATATCAACCAAATCAATTCTAATGAGTTGCATACTCAACTTGCTCAATAAGAATTCACGGTCAATGAAAGTGACTCTTTCCACCTCCGCTATGGGACAACTGCATCACGAGTACACCACAGCAAGTACAGACAGTTGAGTGATTCTGAAGACGTTTGGAGCAATTTGCAACTTATTCTTCTTTTCAATCAGATTGCAATTGTAAAGTTGTCACACACTCATCCTTTCGTCCTCTCTCCTTTCTTTTTTCTTTTCCAATACTTTAACCAGAATGATAAAAATCACAAAATTGATTTTATTATTAATATGCCAAATGGATTTATTGATTTTGTTGGTACATAATGAGTAAAATCGAATAAGCACAAAAATACAAACCTATTTCAAAAATCAAAACATAATTATATACAACACACTGTCCATATAGGTTCATGTGATTACTATAGGTGGTATATTTGTCCATATAAGTTGCTAACATACAAGTTTGGAGAATGCTGATAGTTTCAGCGTGGGTATTTGTCTATATAAGTTGTTTGCATACATGTTTGTAAAATTATTTTTTGTTAATTTGTATTTTATATTTTTATAAAGTCAACTTATTAATTTAATAACTAATAACTATATTAAGATTAAGTATTTTATTTAATTAAATATTTAATAATACTTATAAATGATTATAACCAAACAAAACCTGAAAAATAACTTCCCTCTCAGAATCAAAAGAAAGGACCAATCCTACTAAAAACACCAGAGAAAGTGTCACTAGAATTATTTTCTTCTATTTCTAAATAAAAGAAATACCACTAGCTGTAAAGAGTCCAACTTTTGAGCCATCCAATTTAGACTTTATTGATCTTCTATAACCGAAAGTCAATAGATTCATCTGCCTCACATAGATTTTGAGGCACCAACCAATATAGCCCCTCGCTTCTTTGAACAAAACAACCTGCATATACCACAATCTACACATGAGTTTTAAAGAATTTGTGATTGAAATAAGAGAACAAAACAACATGCATATACCACAATCTACACATGAGCTTTAAAGAATCTGTGATTGATGTCCCTCTAGATATGTCAGTAAAATGAAAACGTACTAATTCTTTACAGTATAGATCTAAAACATCCCTTCTGTTCTCTTCAGAAAAGGATCATGTCAGCTACATACAGAGCTGCAAATATATGGATAAAGAACATAGTAAAATAGCAAAATGGTTGTAGACAGAACACACAAGAGATGAGCCTGAGAACTGCCTTGCCATTCATTTTTGGGTTAACAGGTCATTTTCAAAGTAGCAGAAGGAGAGATTCTTTTATATCATTTTTATGTTGAAAGTTTAGTTGTGATTTTATTTGGTTGTTTATAAGATTGTGATGATGATATAATTGTAATTAAGTTTATGTATGATGATGATTATTGTAAAATTCTATTTCCATATTCAAAAATTTTAGAAAGATTTATAGTAGCTATAATTATTCAAAAATAAGAAAAGTGTCATATAATTATATCTATAGGTGTTTAGATATTATTTCATAATTTAGACTTTGTTGAGCAAATCAACAAGATTAACTAGAGTGTAACAAGTGTATAGTAGAGATTCATTTTATGGTAGTCATATCTTGTTATGTTTAAATAAACTTCAGTTAAGAATTCACTATTTAATTTTATAAATCTATAATTCACTAAAGTTTTATATCAAATTTTTTTTTTATTAAATAGTGTTTGTTTTATGTTTTTTTTATTACTTTAATATTTATGTTATACCTTAAATGGATATTTACAAGGCTTTGGTAATTAGTTTAATGTTTACTATTTGCTTAATAGCTACCCATATCTATAAAACTAAATGGCTAGCTACACCTATCAATGTTCTAGCTATCAATGTTCACGATCCACTTGACTTATAGCTATGCTACTTGACTTAATCGAGGTTATTGGATCCACGGGATAATATCCAGGATTTGACTGGGGTCAAGAGATAGTAAAATCATGTGCTGCTCACAATACCTAATTGATTGGAATCACAGCCACATCAAAAACCCTTCCCAGATGACAATCGCATTAATTTAAATGGCAACCATAGGAAATCCCTGATCTAATTCTTGGACGGGAGAGGCAGTAAAACCCTGTTTATCACAAAATCCCAATTGCATTAAAATCACACCCACATCAAAATCTGGTCAGTGTTGAGCTGAAAAATATTAAAACCTTTGCATCACACAATCCCAAACCCTGCCATTCTAACAAAACAAATTGCGTGCCTGAGAAGTTCTAATAACTGTCTGCATTTTATTGATCTGGATTTTGTCATAACTTGGTAAAAATAAATATATCAAAGATAGTCTTACAGGAGAATTAGTAATAACGAATTATAATTGGAAACTTCCAGATCATAAATTCACTATTATTCCGGTAATAATCTCTTCAAATCGGTACCAATATTGCTTAAAAAAAAAAGAAGAAAAAATTAAAAAGTTTGGTACAGAAAGTTTGGTTATAATTCTCTCACCAGTTCTGTAGAACAAATTTGGTTTTATTACTACCTTTGTTTGCGTTCGACTTAACGATTTTCTGGTTCTCCATGACGACTTTCAATCTGCTCCTTCCCTTTTCTCTGATTATCCTCCGTTTTTCGCTGTGGCTCTTATAATCGCCCACTCTGTTGTTCATTTGAAACGGCCAAATTTGTTTAAAGATATTGTGAAGCCTCTGAATCCAAGATTTGTCATTGAAGGGTACCTGAACGATGGTATAGTCCACTCCTGCCATGGCCAAAGCTTCAGCTGAAGGCATATCATCCCCGCTATCTATTTGCAAACAACCTAAGATCAGTTTTCCAAATATATTCATTCTCAATTCATCTGATCGGTCGCTGCTAACACCATAAGTTCAATTTTCCGAATTTATTTATTTTTCAAGGCATCGCATGGCCTGTGTTTTTCCACGAACCCTCGCTTAAAATTGTTAAATATATAAAAAATAATTTCGGACAAGTTTTCTACGTTGAAGTAGTGGTTTTAATATTTTCATTTTATTTCTTTGTTTGTCCTTACCTGAAGGCCCAGCGGTTTCCGCGTGGAATATAGGGCAAAAATTTGATGGCGTCGAAGACTCGAACATAAACGTGGGAGGTTCGACGACTTGTGATTTGAAGTCTAATATTATTATTTTTTATTTAAATTTCAAGTGACTAGTGTATGGCCATTGGCCATACTTTTAATTATTAAGTGGTTTTTGATGTCCTGTCTCCAATAATTATTTACTAGCAATATAATATTACCTAAAATTGTTGTGGGAGGTTAAAAAGGCCAGAAGGGGAACTAAAATCAAGTTGTTATAAACCCTGCGTTGTATCTTGAAGAACTTCTAACAACTAGACTTTTAGGATTCTAAATTTATAGTAAATTATAGCATCAAATGGTGTATTTTAAAAAATACATACAATATGAGCAAATCTAAGTTAAATTGAATAGACTATATAATATTCAAATTCCTAGAAAAGGATGCTTTCTTATACCTTGTATGAAGTTAATGAGTTGCATGAAATGAAGAGTTGACAATTCAAATTCATTGTCTTTGAAAAGCATATGATGATTGCATATAGAATGGACACTTCTAAGGGTACTTGCTTATACCTTGTGTGAAGTTAATGAGTTGTATGAAATGAAGAATTCAGAATTCAAATTTATTGTCTTTGAAAAACATATGATGATTGCATATAGAATGGACACTTCTAGCACGAACTTATAATTGGTAGCATTATTAGTATTTGTTGCCAACCCCTTCAATTGAAGACATGGTATAAGGGGCATGGTTGTGCAATATTTTAGAATACTTAATATATAGGAGCACTCCATGATAGTCCTTCCAATGCTAGTATAAGTCCTTCACATGCAAGCTTGAAGATATCATTAGAATGGATGTCTATGAATACATCAAAAATAAACTCCACCTTATGATACACTAGTTCCTCAAAATAAGATGTTAAACATTGCTTGCAATCATCATATGTAGGTACATTGCATATCTTTTACTTCGATGATCTTGATGATTGTGTATATTTTACTTCGAGTAGGTTTCGAGTGCGAAGATATATTTGGATAGGAGCAAAACTTTCTTCCTCTTCTTCTGATATTGTTTATTACATGAGTTAAGATGATCTTGATGATCTTTGAAAAGCATATGATGATTGCAAGCAATGTTGAACATGTTCAAAGATGAGGTCATGAGTTGGGATCGTCTTAGTAGGAAAATTTATCATTGTAACTTCAGAATGGATGGAATGCATGTCGTGTCCTTTTATTTGTACAATTGTATTGCCATGTGCTGATCTAATCATGAAGATAGAGTAGTGAGACTGTTCAAGAGTGAGACCTTGTTAGAGATTAGAAATCTGAAGAGGTCATTCATTTTGTTGCCAATGTTGATGAGAATGCATTCCAACTCTATGGTGCACATGTTAACGACATGGGTGGAGTCCTTGAGTTCATATTTCACATTGAAAACCAACTTGGACGTCGTGTTCGACAGTTTGGGGGCTCATAGTTAAACAATTCAAAATCGTTTAGCTAAAAGCAATTAATAATGTCGCAATATACATACATTTAAATGCAATATTGAATGGCATGAACACAAATCAATAAATAATTTACTTGTTTTTTCATGCAATTCATGATGATCGAGGTCAGTCATATGTCATTGCTATGGGGGCATGACATGATGTGAGTGCCCAGACACAATATGGAAGAAGTGCATGCAACTCTCTGTTAGTGATACGCATTAGCATGATACAATACCAGTATGGGAAAATGACATCTTGCATGGAAAGGAGCATTCACAACATGACAGGTACATAGATATGTAAAGCAATGGGAAAGATAGCAGAGGATGTAGCGCATACTAGATGCTAGAGAGCCAGAATAGAAACAAAGACGCTGATTTTATAGGAAAAGGTCATTGAGTCAAAAGCGGAGGTGCAAGAAGAAACTGGGACAATTCCAAACCCCTCGATCTGGTTATGCATGTGGGAGTGGTAGGAAGAAATTTATTCTCATAAGTCTGTCTTTTATCTGCATGTCAACACTTTAGGATTACCTATCAATTAGAGAGCATCGATTTTTGCAGTACGTTTTGTGTGCACAAGGATTCTTGGTTTCCTGTATTTCTTGGTATAATAAAACTTATATTCTAATTAATTTCTACCATTTGAAGCACTCGGTTTGGGTTTGGGTGGGTTTTTATAAAAATGCAAGTATTGCTTTGATTCCTTATATGAAACCTAGAATGAAAATAATTTTCTTTATATGTGATTTTTCTAACACACCTAAAAATCGTATATAAAAAAAAATTACATGCATTATATCGATACTTACTTAGCATATTTCTTATGATTTACTTCTGTAAGTATTAATACTTTTATCCAGTTTGTTTCAAAGGGTTCTATTGATTGTGGCATTGGCTAGCTCTTTTCAGAATCTCCATCCATGTCTATGCAGGTGACTTTTTTTTGTTTTACCTGTTCTTCATTGTTTACATTTTATGAGGGATTTAACTGGCCTAAGGCATGGGGAAACTATCCATAGTAATGACCCCATCCCTTATGTATTACGCTGGTTGAGATATAATTAAAAATTCCTTAGGCCTTGCCATAGTCTAAGATATGGTGTGTAGTGACCTCCCCTTAAGTGTAAGGTGCTTAGGGTTTGTAAGGCATATGGTACCACCATATGGTGACCTCTTGTTATATTAATAAAGTGTTGAGGGTTTATAAAATAATTTTTTGGCACAAGAACTACATGGTTTGATTATGATAAGAATTTCTCTTATGATCCACGATGGTTATGGTTTATGCTCCTTGGCATAATGGTTATACCTTGATTGTAATATTATAAATTTCTCGACATAAAAACACAGAAGGCATTACATTCCATGGTTTAATGATGCGAAGGTTCTCGGTAATCAGGCTATAATACATTTTTTGATTTGCAATGATTACTGTTTAAATGATTATGATGTTGATTATTATTATGCTTTGTACTTGGTTGACTTTGGCATTAAAACGCATGACCTGGATGTGAGTTGAAATCACAGCCAATTCTTTCATGCTAAGACGTGGCTATACCTTGACCATCCATCTATTCAGATGGGAGCTAGGGTTTTGGACTTTGGTTTAATGTGCTTGTAACTTGTCTAAAGCCTCATTTTTCCTGTTGGTTTGGGTTGGAAAATAGATTCGAGTTCTTCCCAGCTCGTGGTGGAAATTTACAGGTGGTTTTTTATATTTTTGTGCGGTCACCAAGAGCCAAAGGGGTTTTAAAAGAACTTTGCTGCTGTATTTTCACATTGAAATGATTTAGCATTCATACTAATTGTGTTTCGTTTGTGTTGCAGAAAGAATAGAGATAAGGGTGCTCCAAAAGAGCCGACCCTTGGCCCTCTCTGCAAAAAGACCAAGGTAAGGTATTTATCCTATTCTTTTCCTCTATTTGATTTAATTTGCAAGAGTTTATTTATTTTGAGTGTAAAGGTAATGTACATGTTAAGGCACTGGAGAGGGAGGCAAAAAGGTCACCTCCTCCTAGGCCCACATTTCCAAACGCCCAGGTAAGATCGGTTCTACCCTAAAACAAAAATCTTGTTTTAGTTTAAGTTTTCTAACAGTCTACTGACTAAAACCTAATTTGGTTGCATGTCACACTGGGTAGGAGTCGTGGGTTTCAAAAGGGTAGCCACCAACGTTTTCTAAGATAATCCTTCGGTTTTGATTACCTTTGTTTTGTAGAAACACTCTTTTGGTTTTCCTGGCACTGACTTTGCAGCCATTGCTACGACATTGTAGTGTAATGTTTTCAATATAATCCTACCGGGGTTTGGGTGCCATTAGATTGGTCTTATTCCCAATACTGTTTAAACATTGGTATTTTAAATAGTGTGGAAGCCATCAACGATGGTCTTACAACCACTCTTTAATATACATTTTTTGTTTATTAATAAACAGTGTCAACCTTCGGCTATGTCATTCCAATAATCATTTTTGCTTCATATATTTATTTTTATACTGTTTATTTTAAAACAACAAGGTTCCTGATTCAGAATCGAAATGTCGACTTTCAAAATGACCACTGCGGATTCTCCGGAAAACCATATTATTAACAAGGTTGTCATCGTCGATGGTCTTATGATCATGAATATAGAAATTTTGTTTTAATGTTATAATGTTGTAATCATTTGGTAAATATGATAGATGTGTTTAAAATGTTATACCAAGGCTTTTCCTCTGTGTAGATAGTGGCGTCCATGATATGGACTTACGACCCTATCAATATTTTTTTTGTGGAATTAAAAAGTTACCCATAGGGTCTGCGATTTCCTATACAGGAGATAGCATTTGATTTTGAGCAATGCCCAACTTCCATCAAGGATGCATTTAACTCCAATCCTTGGGAAATAATATATTTCTTTCACAGTTGTAACAACTAGTGTATAGGATGGAACTGTGAATAGCTTTGATTGTTGATTTAATTCATGGATAATATAACTCTAGTTAAGGATCTTCGATCTGTATGTGGTTGTTTATGCAAAATATGGAAAGATTGTATTAACAAGAGTCTTGGATTTCATTTTTATTTGATTATAGGGAGAAACACTGATAGAATCTTCATTTGTTCATGATGTCCTATAGCCTGTTAGACTTTGTTAAATTTCTTTCATATTTAATAGTGTAGATCTACGATTTAGGTGATCTAAATCATAGATGGTATATGCTTTTGAATCCATAATCCAATTATGTTGTTTGCTTAGATTCCTAAGACTAGTTTATGTAATCGTTGTTCTGTTAGAATATTGATATATAGATTTTATTTCCTTTACTCATTAAATAAGTAATAAAGTGGAATCCTACAGTTTGTATAATTATGCTATCATAATTATAATGTAATATTATTTCATATGTATTAAATCGTACAGATCTATTCTATAAATTAATAAGATCTTGTGATTGTATCCTAATATAATTCTATATGCATGAAGAATTAGATGATCCTCTTCCTGTATATACACATATGCATTTATGCATTTCTAAATTGATCGTATAGAAAGAATTTGGAAATAAACGATACAAATTGGAAATAAACTATACAAATTAGAAATAGA
Source organism: Pseudotsuga menziesii (assembly GCA_001517045.1). Classification (NCBI taxonomy): domain Eukaryota; kingdom Viridiplantae; phylum Streptophyta; class Pinopsida; order Pinales; family Pinaceae; genus Pseudotsuga; species Pseudotsuga menziesii. The sequence continues at coordinate 333,081 of LPNX010858934.1, read as the reverse complement.
TGATTCATATCCATTTATGTGCAGAATTTGATTTTCAAATAAAACCAAAATTCTTAACCCAAGTGTATAAATTTAATCATCGGCATTTCCTAACCGCTACTAAACATTTAATCATATCATAATTAGACTAAATGATACATACTAGGTCCTACATTAACCTCTTCAGATCTAGAATTAAAACATTCTACAATCATTTCAAAACATAGATTATGAAACTGGCACCAATGCTGGAAAAAAAAGTGGAGAATCTATTCCTCCCAACCAACTCGTAGAGTAGCCAAATTACTTTCTCCAGAACCCCCGAGCCTGTTCGTTGAACCACAACAAAAAAATCCTTCAATGTGCCATATCTTGCATTCATCGATTCAATCCTCATCCAATGCTAGCCTCCTGTTTATCATTGATATACTAATATATAGTATTTTTCCTAGGACTTGGTCATTTATGAGGCTCCTGCTCTTTAGCACTCACCTAGGAGTTGTGACCTGATTTTTGGGGATAATACCTCCTACGTCTTGAGTTCTCACTCAGTAGCTTTAGCCACTTGTCTTTTCCTCTTGTGGGTCAACAAACACTCTTTAACAACTATATCCACTTTTGTCCCCCCTTCAACATATTTTATTAAATAAAAATGTTTTATTACAAAATTTTTTATTCTTGACTTTCTGTAAAAAAATAATAAAATAATAAAAATAATAGTTAAAGTATTTTTTAGCAGAATTAATTTCTAATTATTAATTCTTGGTGTATTACAATTTTGGAAATGGGGAATATGATTATTGTTGAGAATATGCTTCGTTGTGTGGAGTAAATGAAGTGAAACGGTGACAGTAATGGTAATCATGTGACTATTAGTTTAGATTCTATTCAAATCTAGTTCAATTTTTTTTGTCTTCACCTCAATAAATTTATTTTTTCATTGACTATTATTTCGAAGCGGTGTAGTTGGGGAACAAATTAGTTTGAAAAATGCTTATGAAAAGGGATTTGAGATGCCACACAAATTTGTTTTATTAAGCAACTGAAGAAATTAAGATTTACAACATTAGGTCTGAAAGATTCATTACATTATGTCTGATTAATATGATATTTCCCATTGGATTACATGTTCTTTTGTTTTAAGCAAACCATCCATCTATAGTTTCCAAATACTTATGTTTAATGATCATTTATTTCCTCATTGATAAATATTGTTTGAAGCAATAGATTAAATCTATTGCTTCAAACAAAGATTAAATCTATTGCTTCAAACAATAGATTTAAGCAATTACATTGCTCTCCACCAAATGAAGGTTGCACCATCATTTCCCCTCTGATTTTCAGAGGATTCCAATCACTTCCCTTCATAATCAAATGATTCATGATGTTTTTTCCCAAGGTATATCCTACAAGAAGCCAGAGATCCTCATCTCTTCCATTTTCGTTGTCTCTCTTTGTTGCTTCGCAGGAGAACCATGAGAGGGTGGTGAGGCTATTATCATAGGCAGCAAGGAGGTGATGCTTGGGAGAAAGCTTGTGCAAAGATAACGTGACATAGGGAAGAGACATATTGTCTATTAGATATGTACCTAAGGTGCGAATAGGAACACAGATAGGAACCAACAAATATTCAAGTGGACACCAGCTAAACCAATGTTTCATGAATAATCCATACGGTGGAATATGGTTTGGTAGATAGACAACGGAGAAAGAACAATGTTTTCAAATCGTACCTTAGTAAAATGCCAACCACATGTCCACCTTATTATTCATTTAAATTTGGCCACACTTTTGAAGTTTACATAAAAGGAATGGTAAGGAAAGGACGGTACGTTATATGGTTACCTAACCTCGACGAATGGTATTTGATGTCATAGTGCAACAAGGATGTCTGGTTCTCAAGTTCACAAACTACATGGATGCCACCTTCCACGAAAAATATTTCAACCATGTTACTGTCGCATTAAAGGATTCCTCAATCCCACTAGTGTCACCACCTTCACACTATTTTTCAATTTCTAGGTACGCAAACCCTCCAAAAAAGCCAAGGGTATTGTCAATATCTTTATGAAATTGACCAAAAGGATGAGTTTAAGTGGAAGAAAGATCATCCACAAGAAGTAGCACGGTCATATGTTTTTTTCCAATGTAGAGTGTGTGATTGCGTTGGTTGATTTTGAAAAGAAATTGGTGAAAATGATTTGAATTCCGCCATTGAAGGCCCTATAGTGGAATTCCCAACCCCTAAAATCTCATTTGGCTACTGGTTTTCTCTTTAAAGGAAAAAAATAGTGAAATCCATATAAGAATAATAATTGAGATGATTTTTTATTCTTGTTATTGAATATATTATGTCTTTTACTTATGCATTTACACATTTAGAACAATAAACATGTTTATGAGTAATTTCATTTTTTAAATTAATCTTATTTCATTTAGAGTAGGAGGTGCTCTACAACCCAGTATGGGATAGATGTAAAGTTATGTAATGTGCTTTATAAGTTATTAAAAATAATAATAATAAATAATTTTGACTAGTAAGTTGATAAAAATAAAAAGTAATTAAAAAAATGTGACACTTCAAAAATTGGATCTCTCTAAATGCTTGATCAATTATAATTTAAGATAGATCTATGCTAGTGTGTAGTTTCATTCCAATAGTAATATATATTCTCGAACATATAAAACAAAAATTAAAAAACCAAACTATCTTAGGTTTTAGATGCGGTTATCTTGATTCAAGAGAAAAATATTAAAGTCATGTCCATATTAGCATCGTCCAAAAGAGGGTCGAACATCTAAATTAATGCTATTAGTTTAATGTTTGGGTATTTTTCCATATAAGTTGCTCACATACAAGTTTGGAGAATTTTGTTAGTATAAGGGTGGGTATATGTCAATATAAGTTGCTTACATGCAATTTTGGAGAATTATTGTTTGTTAATTTATATCTATATTTTTAAAATTTTAATTTTTTTTGTTATTTTTTTATGTCAACTTATTAATTTAATTATGTCCATAGGAATTTATATCTTAGAATTTTGAGGTGTAATACCATATATGTTTTTCCTATATTGCATGAGAATAGGACAAGTGTACTTTCAAGTTTCATTCTATGGTCTCGTTCAAAATTCGTATTAAACAATTATAAAATATGAATAATAAAAAAATTGAAAACAACTTACGTGATAAGTGCACTTTGTGGTAGTTGGAAAAAAAACAGCTCATGTGATAATTGTGCTTAATGGCATGATAATGTGTATCCTGTGCCATGATGTGGTAATGTATAGTTTGTTCCTTAGTGGAACAATCCATCTATTAGCACCTAGGAGTTGAGCTAATGTGCACAGGGTTTAAGCTGGGAGTTGAGTTAATGTGTAGTTTCTATGATCGTCGAATTCCTAATAAATTCCTATGAACTCCATTTGGCAACTAGGAGTCGAGTTAATGTGCGTAAGGTTTACTCTAACTCCATTTGGTATTTTATGTCTATCTACTTATTGGAACATATTAATATTATTAATATGGTTGTTTCTAGTGACTAATGACTATATAACATTAAGTATTTTATTTAATTTAGTAGTTAATAATATATATATGATTATAACAAAACAAAAAGCTAGAGAGATAACCTCCCTTTTGTTATAGCATAATCTTAAACAATACATAAATTAGACAAAATAAATAGAGAATAATGACAAGCAAATAATAATGAACACATTAATTTAATGTGCTAAAACCCTCTAGAGGGAAACATCCACAAAGAAGTGTATTGGGCTTCTTCTTATTCAAATATGGAGATTACAATATTCTTTACAATAACATATAGCTATTCTTCTCTTATGGATTCACATCAACTCTTCAATATCATCTATTGCCTCTATGGACTTACACATAGCCATATGCAATCGTCCATACAATTGTCCATTCTAATTTTTGTTGCCTTAAAGAAACAAAAAATCAAAAGACAAAAAAATGGATAACGTTAAATCCATAAACCAAAAGAAAAAAATCAGTTGTTGGTAAACTCGAAAAGTTCTAACTCCTATCCTTTTAGGAAATTGGTTGTCATCTTTATCTACAATCTCAACCTTGACAACAATTTACCTGATACATTGCTCTTTCTCTTTCATCAACGTTTTTGCAAGACAAGAGAATCTTATATGCACCACCACATCTTTTCTGATGTGACTACTTTCATCAACATATATGCACAATTCTTTTGAGTGTGGACCTTTTCAATCAGTACTCCACCTTCATCAATAAATTGTCTTACAAAATTATACTGTGACTGAAATGTGTTTTGTTTTAATTTAATAAGATGTATTTTTAGCCAAATGAATAACACTTTGACTGTCATAGAAATTTTTTACCTTATTATGTATCCTTCCATACTCACCAAGCAAGCCTTTCAACCAGATTGCCTCTTTGCAAGCATGTGATGCATATACATATTCTTTCTCTATAGTGAATAAAGCAACAACCTCTTATATATTTGACATTCAACTGATAGGACCACCTACAAGAGTAAATACATAACTTGAAGTGGATCTCCTCTTGTTCAAGTCACCGGAAAAATCTGAATCAACATAACCAAAAATTTCATCACTTGTATCGTAAAAGGTGATACAATAATTGCTTGCACCTATGAGGTACCTAAGCACCCATTTCATTGCTACCCAATGCTCTTTTCTTGGACTTTCCATGTATCTACTGACAACACCAACCACATGTGAAATGTCTAGTCTAGTACAGACCATCAAATACATCAGACTCCCTACTACATTAACATATTGTACACAAGATGCATACTTATATTCTTCATCATTACTAGGACACAAACCCAAATAAATATTATAATGAGAATACAAAGGGATGTTAATTTATTTCACTTTAACCATACCCAATCTTTGAAGTATTTTCTCTACATACTTCTCTTGTGACAGCCAAAACTTACCATTTTTATGGCTCTATCTATCTCGATGCCGAATATTAGTTTTGATGCTCCTAGATCCTTCATATCAAATATCCTAGATAGCTAATCCTTCAACTGATTAATCTCAACCATGCTCTTTCTTGCAATGAACATATAACACCAAGATAATGAACATGCCATTTTCCAACCTTTTAAATTAAACACAATGATCATACTCACTTTTGGTAAACGTTTGGCTCACCATGAAGGAATCAAACTTCATGTACCACTGCCTCAGAGACTTCTTTAGACCATAAAATGAATTTCTGAGCTTTCTAACCAATATTCCTTTTTTATTTTGACCAAACCCTTCTGGTTGTTCCATGTAAATGTCCTCATCCAAATCTCCATGTAGAAATGCAGTTTTAACATCTAGCTTCTCTAACTCGAGATCAAGTAAAGAAGCTAGTGCTAACACTAACCCAATAAAAAAAATCTTAATGACTAGTGAAAAAATTTCATGGAAATCAAAACCTTCCTTCTGAGAGTACCTTTTTTCTACAAGTCTTGCTTTGTGTTTTGCAAGCTTGTCATCAACACATTTTTTCAGCTTGTAGAACCACTTGAAACCAACAACTTTTATGTCATTTGGAAGTTCCACCAAGTCCCATGTTTTATTCTTTTCCAACGCATCCATTCCTTCTTTCATTACTAATTTCCACTTATCACTTTCAGACACCTTGATTGCTTCCTGATAACAACTAGGTTCTCCATCATGATTAATCAAAGAAACAAATGCAACAAAATCAACATGCCTTTTTGTAAAAGTTATGAACCGTGTAGAATTTCACAAAGATGGTTGTGACAACTCAATTTATTGGATTTTTTTGTCTCTCCATATTCTTCGAGAGAGAATCTTCATGAACAACTTCATGATCCTCCTCTCTTATAGATGATTGAGTCTACAACTGAATTTCTTGAATCTATGGTTCTATTGCATGTTTCATTTCACCATCTTCCAAATCTGAAATCATGAGTGGCATTTCATCAAATACAACATCTCTGTTAATGATGATATTTTGGGAAGTAGGATCCCACAATATGCATCCCTTAACACCATGACCATATCCAACAAAGACATACTTCTTTGGTTTCATATCTAACATAGAACGCCGACTGTTTGAACTAGAGAATAAATATCACAACCAAAAACTTTAAGATTCGAATAATCACAAGGGTGTCCTGTCCATACCTCTTCAAGAATATTACAATCTATTGTAGTTGATGGTGATCTATTTACCATATAGCATGTTGTAAGAATTTCCTCTTCCCACAATTCCTACTACAAGTTTGCATTACTGAGCATACAACTTGCTCTCTCTACAAGAGTGGTGTTCATGTATTCAACAAGATTGTTTTGCTGCGGAGTATTGATCATGTTTTTATGCCTTTAGATCCCATATTTCTTGCAATAACTCTCAAACTCCCTAGATGCGAACTCACCTCCATTATCATTCTTTAAGCACTTGATTGTCCTACTTGTGCTCTTTTCAACCAAATCCCTAAACTGCTTAAATATATTAAACATGTCATCTTTTTTCTTTAATAAATAGATCCAAAACTTCCTGGAATAATAATATATAAATGTCACAAAATATGACTATCCTTCATAGGAAACTGTAGGGGATGGAATCCAAGCATTAGAGTGAATGTAATCTAGGATACCTTTGCTAACATGCATTCCTACTTTAAACTTTTTCCTAACATGTTTACCAAACACATAGTTCCTGTAGAAATTAAAAGTCAAAAATTTTATAATAGGGAGTGACTCACGATCCATAAGTACCATCATTCCCTTCTCGCTCATATGTCCCAAGTGTTGGTGCCATAAATGAGCAGGGTCACTTGTAGCTTCATAAACAACCTCTACTTGACTTACCTCAAAACTTCCTTCTAGTTTGTACATGTTATCAATCCTTATTTATTTCATGACTACTAATATTCCCTTGGACACCTTCATAACTCCACCTTGAATGACAAACTTGTAACTATAAGCATCCAGAACTCCCATATATATCAGTTTCGTTCTTAGTTCAGGATCATGCCTCACCTTATCAATGTTTTCATAGTTCCATCATACATCCTCATGTTGACGCTTTTGATTCTGAGAATTTTATAGGAAATATAATTTCCCATATAAACAACCCCTTCATCAATTGATTGATATGATGAAAATCAACTTCTGTGAAGACACATAGGGTGAGTGGTGTTATAGTTGATTTTACCACACCTGGTTGATTACACATTTATGGCCTTCCATCTCCCTCTATAGACTCTTTGGACCCAATGGACTTATATTGTACTTTGATGTTCCGATATCATCCCCAAAAATCACCTATTTAAACCTATACGCGAGTTTTAAATCCATACTCATGTGTATACGCAACTTTTGACCTCAAACTAGTGTACATCAGGATGTGTGCATAAAGACAAATATTTTTGGAGTTTTCCTCATATGAGTCTGAATATCTTGTCTCTTAGCCTTCCATATGCCTTTAGAACGCTCAAATTCGACCCTCCATTACCTCTTTGGAGTGCTATATATTGAGCCTCTTGGATACATTGAAGGAAGAGAAATTGAAGCATAAGGAAACTATAGTCCATTGTTGCCTCATTTTTTCTTATACTTGAGTCTGCATCCCTTTGTCCCTTGGAGCACATAGTGTTCTTCCCAAGGTTTCCTTTGCTTTGTGAGCTTGTTATCGAGAGATGGAGGGTTGAAGTGGTGGAGGCCCAGGTGGAGGAATTAGTTTCTCCGATTCACAGAAGTGTCAACAGAGTTTGTCACTATTGTATCTCTAATTTATTAATAGAAATATCTTTTCCTATCCAATTCATGTGCATTTGAATATAAATATTGAATCCATGGATGTATTTACTTGCTTATACATGATTGACTATATATGCTAGAGTATCTCTAACACATTTATATATATCATGCTTGCTTTGGTTGTTGTTGTTGAGAGCAAATTATAATTGTGATTTCATTGGAAAATATAAATGGGGATCTGCTTCAACCATATGGAATAAGGAACAATTTTGTATCCCTTAGTGTTCGATTTTCTTACTACTCTTGCATATTGGGAAAGATTGATTTCTGGTGTCATATTGTCTATTGTGGTACCCCCAAGCCATAGGAAGTTTCTCTCCATAACAGAATTGGTGACTACACTGGGGAAGTTCCTTGTTTTTCTTGGGGGTTGGGGGCACAATGTGCTTGACTTTCTCTTCATTTCTCCTTGTTTCTGTGTCGAATTTAGTAGTATGTTCATCCATTGGCACTCCCCTAGAGTGGTCTGACCCTCAGCCTGATTTTTACTAGTTTCTTCTCTGTATACAGAGGTTTTTGGCTAAAATTCACATACATACGCAGGTTTTTAGCCAAAAGTCATGTATACGCGCAGGTTTTTGTCCAAAATTCATGCATACATGTAGGTTTTTGGCCAAAAGTCGTGCACATACACTATTGTTCTTTAAGCAGTCGCATACATCCTCCCTTTTGGTTGAGTTTGATGTGGGAAGTTGTTGGGTGGGTTGTGAGTGTGGTTAGGTCTTCCTGGTTACTGATGTTGTCTGTTGACTGCTTCTTTTATGACCAGAGACTACTTTTTCATTGATTTTTCTTTGAAATTATTTCTAGTCATTTATCTCCTTTTTTGTTTTCCCATTAGTGCATTAGTGTTTTTGTCTTGGACTTGGCTTATGTTTTCTACTTGCTATAGAGACTAAGGATTTTAATAACTTTTCTTGCATTTTCATTCTTTTATATTGAAAATACAAAATAATTATATAGTTTCATTCTTACTTGCATCTCACATATGGATGTAAGGAGGTACTTTCATTGGATTGCTTGGATTAGAGTTGTGTTTAGGATTTCATATAGGAAGGATTGCATTGGCATTCAGAAAGGAATGAATATTTATGCATCTCATGTAGAGGCACACCCTGTTTTTCATTCAACAAAATTGCACTTGGCATTGTTTGTTAGGCGTGCACATTTATTTCATGGCTGAGTCACAATATCATTAGTTGCATGACCATTTCCCTTTGAGTAATCATACCCATTAAAATCAACACTTAATTAAAATGAACTACACATTTTTCTTTGATAGGGTTCACCAACAAGATTAGGATTTAGAGTCTTGGAATATTTCATTGTGAGTTAATTCTACAAGACTACTAAACACAAGAATTAGGTGTCCGTCCAGGTGAGACTGATAAATCCTTGGTATAATTAGTGTTTCTCAGGAAGATCCTCTTACAAAGGAGTCAAGCATGAGGCAACATGCACGATTGTGATTGGCATAGCCCTTGGTCACTTTCTGTGAGCGCCGGAGATATTTCTAGGATCATGTTCGTATCTGGGGGATTTTGAGGTACCAGTTGGTGCTTTCGAGCTTTAGGATTTGCTACCTTGCTGATATGGTCGATCCCACCTACAACTGTCCCCTTGAGAATTGGTTATATTGGGGTGACCTTAGTTTCCTTATCTAGGTATCACAGGGGGTACTTGCAGAGGTTATTTTGTAGGTGTCCTGCCCAGGTAGGGGTCGAAAAACATAATCGATTTATGTGTTGAAGATGAGGGCCACTATAATTGGTTACATACCTCTTCTTGTAGTGTATAGGAGTCTCGAGCCTCTCCTAGGAGAGACATATCTGCTGCATTCAGGAGCTCATTTATCCTCCCCTTGGCTTTCTTACATTTCAACTTTTATTTTCTTAGGAGTGTGCTCTTTGTGCGCTAGTTGGGTTTTGGGATCATGGTTACTCAAGTAGATTTATGTTCTCTTGAGTTTGGGTCATTTTATGTTCGACATTTATAATATCACTATTATTATCTCGTCACTCGCTCCAAGTCCTAGTGCGGACCCTGGTGTTGGACTGGGGGGAACCATGGCCCATTACCTTGCTCATAGATGTGGGAGTGGCCATATTCCATCCTCTACTCCATTTGTGGATGATTTTCACTTCCTTCATCCAGTATTAACACTAGTGTTCAACCTCACGAGGGCAGTAGTGGATAAATGAACGTTGGGTCTACACCTTACATTCCTTCTTATGTCCCATCGTCCATCGCATTGTTTCCTTTGGATGTTGTTGTCATGATCAATCCTCCCTATATCCTATAGTTTGGAATATTTACTGACTGTTTCCAGTTGTTTTGGACTAATATTGTTGTCATGTAGGGTCCATTTTATGTACACTCTCTCCAAGGATTTGACCCATTCGTGCCCATGACATATATAAGTTTGAACTGGCATATAAGTTAGGACTACATTTTTGTGTGCATTATGCATTAACTTATGACCATTTCATCTTAACCTTAGGTACAAACCCATTCCACAATATCATGGAACCTTCACGCTGCTATTAGAATTGGTATTGTGTGAATGGTAGAGCTTTCCTATACATGGGTGGCCTAGTTGGATCCTATTTTTCCTTTGGTACCCATGTTGAGATGCATCCTTTAGGTTGTATGAGTCACTTTTATAGTCCCGCCATGTCCTTGAGCAAGAGCTTCATACTCCTCTTGAACTTTATGTTGGCCATTCCCCATAGGGACTCCCTTGTATATATTAAGTTGTAATTGCATTTCATGAGTTTTTCTTGCATTATTGAGCCTTATGTCAGCTCCGTGCATCAAATTTATAATCCATATAGCCCAATCTTGTCTCATGTCTAGCCAAGAAAATCCTTTTACATATCCTTTGCAGCTTGATCACCCATTTACCAAGAGGATACCTTCCCCCGAGTGTTGTTATCCTGTACATACTTCCTTGCATTGAGCATAGGTATGTTCCACTTCTTGGAACTAGTTTTCCTATCCCTGACACTTGTCTCCTCCTAGCTATGTACTATAAATCACTTTTATTCTTTTTCAAGCTTTTTGAAACATTTGAAAAGGTCAAAAAAAATAAAAAAAACCTAAAAATCCAGATGGGAAAAGATGTTATCTTTGGCAGTAGTCGAGTCATTTCACCTTTGAATAGAGCATTGTATATCACATATGTTGGTTGGGTTATTAGTTTGACTTTAGGAGCTGTACTCATTACTCTGAGTTTATCTCCACTGACTGGTTACACTTCCAGTCCCCATGGAACCTCTATTTATGCCTCCTCTATCACGAAGATGTCCCAGTTTGCATATCGAGTCCATGCTTCCTACCTTCAGTCACCACTTTCCTTATGCTCTTGTTTGAAGGAAGTTGAAGCCTGAGTCGTCCATTCCTTAGTTGTCTTGAATTTTCATGTCGGTCATTCCCAGTATGGTTACTGGTTCATGCACATATTGTTTGATTTATTCCACATTATACAGCGTTGTTGAGTACCTCGTGTGGGTTGATGGGGAATGCCTTAATTCCCTCCTTCCAACAGATTCCATTTGATCGACATCAGATCATTTATTTTGGAATAGGAGTCTAGATTCCTTTGAGTACCTTGAGACTTACAGTCATCAGTGGTAGGTTCTATCGCCATCAACATTTTTGGGAATACATCAATGTCCCCTGATTGATGGACTATTTCAATTGTTTGACCTCAACACATATATTCACACTTGTTAGATTGCACTCTGTACCTTGATTCCCATTATTATTATCGATGGGTGATCTTTCATCTGTTAACAGTATACATCAATGACCGGTAATCAGACGATGGACTACTATGTTCAACCTCGACACATCTATTCACATAGTAGGACATGTACCAGTAGCGATTTGTGCAGAATACCTTCCATCTTGGTGGCATTCCATATACGCTACCTCCTTGATCATGCTAGTATTCATGAGATTTCAGCTCTCATGATCTTTATTCTAGAATCCAGTATATATTGGATATCTTCATCTACTATGGAGATCTTGATCCATTGTATATTGTACGTGGCGATGATCACACATGACATTTTGTATATCATGCCTATTCATGGCCATTGTACTCCTATGCATATGGGACTGCTAAATATATTTACAGTCACATGTAGAGATTGATCATTGTATTATACTGATGAGCAGCTGGTTCTTGCACCTGGGTCTTCATTAATCCACTTTTGGGATGGATTTTATAATGTATTCCGGCCATCATGTCACCCCTCTGACCTCACACATTGGGGGGCATCTATTATAGCTGATTTTACCACACTTGGTTGATCACACATTTATGGCCTTCCTTGTCCCTCTACAAACTCTTTAGACCCCATGGACTTATATTGTAGTTTGATGTTCCAAGATCATCCCCAAAAATCACTTGTTTATACCTATATGCGACTTTTAAAGCAATACTTGTTTAATTATTGTAACTTCGAAGAATATTCTAAATATATATTTTTAGTGGTCCCCAATGCTCCTATCAGGAGAATCACTTGTATTTCTTTGTACCCCAATGTTCCTATCGATAGAATTACTAAAATTCATGAGGAAGTCCCCTTCGTTGTAAGTCGGGTCATTAGTACCCTAGTTGTAGTTACTCAAGCCTACATAACTGAGTTAGGATTACTCAAGCCTACATAACTGAGTCAAATATTAAGTGAACTAAAGAATATATATAGAGGGAGGCGCTCCTCATTTGAAAAAAACACACACTCACTTGTGTAGCGCATAAGAGAGAGAGAGAGGGAGAGAGAGAGAGAGAGAGAGAGAGAGAGAGAGAGAGAGAGAGAGAGAGAGAGAGAGTTGGAGAAGGAGGAGGATTAGTATTTTGGGTTTTACCTTCTATCTTTTTGTGGGGAACCTATATTTAGGAAGCTTTTGTTGGTTTTCTCCCTTTAGGATTTTCCTAGGATAAATTTGTGTCATTCTTGTGATATTGTTTCTTTCAGTGATCCCGTCTATATGCTTTTGTTATGAAATTGAAATTAAATGTTGATAATCTAGCTTAGCATATGGAATCTTAAGATGGTATTAGATCTAACCTAAATAGGACAACTTTCACAAGAGAAAAATCCCTCTCTCTCTCTCTGACAAAAATTAGAGTTTCAGAAATTTTTTGAATTTTGGAAAACTGATTGCATGGAAAGTTGCTCCCTCCCAGAGTGCATCTATGGAGCCTAGAATCGAGTTTTTTGGGTGATTAATTCTATGGGAAAGTCAAACCCTAGTTTGACAACTGCACCAGAAAATTGCAGAACCAGAAAACAGCTGGAAGCTGCAGTGCTAAATCTCGCATGCCAAATTTGGAAGGTGAAGACTTGAGATATCCAGAACCGAAGCACACCAATCAAATCTCCTCAGCCAAGCACATCTCCTGGTAAGTTCAATTTCTCATTCTGCAAAATTTCAATTTTTTGTGATTTTTTGACAAGATGGCCCCAAGCACTAAGCTTGAGGACAATCTAAAACGCATAAAGTATTTTAAAGCATGGAAATATAGGATTGGCCTCATTCTCCAAGAGGATGATCTTGATAAGTATATCAAAGAGGAAGTTGCAGAAGATGAAGCTAAGGGGAAGCACAAGAGGGATATGATTAGGGCACAAAGAATTATTGTTGACTCTATCAAAGGTCACTTGATCCCTCAAGTTTCATCTAAGAAGACTCCGAAAGAAATGTATGATTCCCTATCCAGAATTTATGGAGGTAGAAACATCAAAAAAAAGATGAATCAAAGAGCTCAACTGAAGAGCACCAATATCATTCATGGAGAATCCATCCAGGACTACTTCACAAGGGTCTCTCAGATCAAAGAACAACTAGAAGCCATTGGAGACAAACTTGATGAATATGAGAAGGTTATGACTGCTCTCAATGGTCTCACTAGACCCTGGGAGTCATTCATCCAGATGATGTGTGCCAGGAAGGAAAGCATGAAGTTTGATGTTGTATGGGAAGATTGTATTTAAGAGGAGACTAGAGTGGAAAATAAAGAAGCCCTACTAAAAGAGGATGATTAAGCCCTAGCCACTCATACCAAGATAAGAATTCAACCCAGATTTAAGAAGGGAAACAAGAGGGAGTATCAACCTCCCAGGAAGTTTTAGAAGACAAGAGAAAGTCTACCCGATAGGGACTACTCTAGCTTTCAATGTTTTCATTGTGATAAGATAGGACACCTTTCCAGAAATTGTCCTATGAAGAAACAAGAATATAAGAAGAGGATAAACAAACAAAAAAAAAGACATCATGCTCATCTAGTTGAATATGAGGATGAAGAAGAAGAAGAGGAAGGACCTCCAAGTAAGCAAGCAAGGGAAGAAGATGCAGAAGAGTATGTGTTATTCTCTGCAGTCTCCACATCTATAAAACCTGGAGAATATACTTGGATTATTGATAGTGGTGCTTCAAAGCACATGATGAGACAAAATAAAACTCTGTCAAGACTTGAAGAAAATAACTCTCCTCGGCAGGTATCTCTAGGATATGACTATCAATATCCGATCAAAGGAATTGAGGAAGAAATCTACAAGCTTGATTCAGGAAATCACCTGAAGATAAAAGAAGTACTATATGTACCAGTTCTGAAGAAGAATTTACTTTCTATCTCAGCTTTAGATAAGAAAGGATGCAGAGTTTCATTCATAGATGGCCAAGTACTCATGTGTCCCAAAGGGAAGAATATTGAAGATGCAGTTGTCATTCGTGAAGAAGAAGGAGGCATGTACAAACTCAAGGGACATTTAGAAAAAACCCTTGTTCATGATTCCATTAATCCTAGTGAACTATGGCATAGGAGGATTTCTCACATCAATTACAAAGCACTACCTCATGTGAGCAAAGTAGTGACAGGATTACCAGACATGAAGATCAAACATGAAGGAATTTGCAAAGGATGTGCGAAAGGAAAGAACATCAAGAATCCATTCCCAAAGAGTGAAACAAAAACAAAAGGTACGTTGGAATTGATTCATTAAGATGTGTGTGGTCCAATGTCCTCCACATATTTAATTGGTTTCAAATATTATATTACCTTTATTGATGACTATTCAAGAAAGACATGGATCTACTTCTTGAAAGCAAAGAGCGAAGTGTTTGATAAATTCAAGGAATTCAAAGCCTTTATAGAGAATATTTCAGACAAGAGAATCAAGACACTCTGATCAGACAATGGTGGAGAGTATACTTCAAAATCATTTGAAGCCTTCTGTAAAGATGCCAGAATCAAGAGGGAACTAACCACTCCCTACAATCCTCAACAGAATGGTTTTGCGGAAAGAAAGAACAGAATCATCATGGACGCAATGAAGACAATGATATATGATCAAGATATTCCAATACATCTATGGGCAGAAGAAGTAAGAAATCATGTCTACATACATAATAGAATATCTCACAGTGCTCTTGGATTTAAGACTCTGGAAAATATGTTCACGGGAAAGAATCCTGAGGTAAGTCACCTCAAGATATTTGGTTGTCCAGTATATGTT
Source organism: Pseudotsuga menziesii (assembly GCA_001517045.1). Taxonomy (NCBI): domain Eukaryota; kingdom Viridiplantae; phylum Streptophyta; class Pinopsida; order Pinales; family Pinaceae; genus Pseudotsuga; species Pseudotsuga menziesii. The sequence goes on along the minus strand of LPNX010858934.1, from coordinate 317,771 downwards.
CATATACCAAAAGAGAAAAGAACCAAGTTGGACCCTTCTGGAAATAAGGGAATATTTGCTGGATACAGTGAAGTGTCCAAGGCATTTAGAATTTACATTCTTGGATTCCATTAGATGGAAATCAGTAGAGATGTAACATTTGATGAAGAAGTATCTCTCAAGAGATCCTGAAAATGTCAACATGGAGAAGTCTATGAGGAAGATGTACCTCCCATAAATGTAGAGACTACATCCCTCCCTGAAGATGAAGTACCTGAAGAGCATGATATGACAGAAGCACAAGAACCTCCTATGATTGAGATATCATGAAAGAGAAAGCATGCTTGGGTAAGAGAAATTATACATGAAATAGAAAGATATGGATCTATTGAAGGCTCCATAAGGATAAGCAAAAATCCCAAGCCATTTTCCAGCTATGTGGATTTGATGTGTGATCTCTTGGATCAAGAACCTACAGACTATGAAGAAGTGGTATAGAAGAAAGAATAGGTAGAAGCAATGACTAAAGAATACGAGTCAATAATGAAGAATGATTTATGGGATATAGTTCCCAAACCAGAAGGAAAGAGTGTATTATCCTCCAAATGGATCTACAAGATAAAACATGTAGCTAACAGAAGTGTTGAGAAGTATAAAGAAATATTTGTGGCCATAGGTTTCTCTTAGAAAGAGGGAATTGATTATGAAGAGGAATTTTATCCAGTAGCACGTTATACTTCTATTAGAACTATCATGGCACTTACATCCATGATGAAGTGGTACTTACACTAGATGGATGTGAAGACAGCTTTCCTAAATGGTGTGATTGAAGAAGAAGTATACCTATAACAACCACACGGATTTGGAGTTGAAGACAGAAGGACTCACATATGTAAACTGAAGAAGGCCATGTATGGCTTGAAGCAATCTCCTAGAGCTTGGTATGGGAGGATAGATAGTTTTATAATGAGCTTGGACTTTACCAAGAGTAAAGCCGATAATAACCTTTACTATAAGGTTATAGAAGATGAACCTGTCATACTATGTGGATGATCTATTTTTGACATGGAATGAGAAACAAATTATGGAAACCAAGAAGAATCTCGCTGAAGAATTCAAGATGAAATAACTTGGGTTAATGCATTATTTCCTAGGTCTAGAAGTATGGCAAAGTTTAGAAGGAATCTTTCTCAACTAGGGAAAGTATGTAGTAGAGATATTGAAAAGATTCAATATGTTGGAATGCAAAGCCATGGCCACACCCATGGATTCCAACCTGAAGTTGTTAGCTGTTGACTTGTCAGAGTTAGTGGATGTGACCCAATATAGACAAATTATTAGGTCATTGATGTATCTAACAAATACCAGACCAGACATTTGTTTTGCTATGAACAACTTGAGTCAATATCTAGTTCAACCTAGACATGTTCACCTGATAGCTGCAAAACATGTGATGAGATATCTAAAAGGGACTGTAGACTTTGGTCTATACTATGATGGAAACTGTCACATCCCCAACCCTCCGACCGGTGAAGAGGACGTGACCATGGCGTTAACCATACGGGAAACCAGCCCCATGAACATGTGAAACCATAAAAATGCTAAAACAGAATGCTAAAATAAAATTATTTGAACTAGAACATGCACAGATGCAATTGTTTATCATACGTAGCAGAAACAACACACATTCATACAACATTCATTCAACATGTTCATCATAATCATTAACAGAAATATGTTTGAAGAAGTAAAATAGGAAAGATCACTTATCTTATGAAGAAGTTGTCTGCAACCAGCTACGTCGCTGCAACGTTCCACCCAACCATAGGCCAGCGTGCTCCTTAATCTCTCAAAATCGCTTCCACCCTTGAGCTGGGCATGACTCTCCAAGGAATAATGGAACAAGCAGGCTTACACATAGCCAAGGATACACAAAGCATAGCCAAGCAAACATAGTTGGGTTTGTCAGGCCATCAAGGAGTTGGGAAAGGCTAAATGCTAAGCTGGTGAGCTCATTGCAGAGCTAGGAACACCTACAGCAGAACTATCCTGACTTCTAAGACACCCACACACACCCAAAAAAAGGAATTAGTCCCTTCTCTACTACACAGTCCCTGCATTCCCTTCCAGTGCTATTCAAAGGTTGTGGAGAAGAAAGCCAACCCTCTAGCTCTGTCTGTGTGGTTTCCAGCTACCAGGTTTATCAAGCAAACCAATCCCCCATCCCTGCTCCCTACATAGTTTGAAGACCAACCATTGCACGCATGCAATCAATCAGCTGTTGTAGCTTAACAGGGAAAATGACTCCAACATTTTGCAGCAGCCTCAAAGCATAACAACAAACACAGCTCACGGCATGGGAAAAACAACAGCCCATTTTACACAATTGAATCCGCTGGGGAAGACTTACACAGACCACAATGGGAAAGAAATTATAGTTCTCCCAGCTGGTACGTGAGAGAAACAACAACGCAGGACCCACAAATTATCCTGTGAGGAAAGGATACAGCCACACCATCCTCAAATCTGAAGAGGAAAACTGCGTGGGTAAAAGCCAGGAAAAATCCTGCACGTGAGGAGTATTGAACCAATAAAGGTCCCTGCGTGAAGATGAACAACTCTGCTTATGCGCACGGATGAATAGATAATCGTGAGGAATGAACAGACCATGGAGATAACACGCAGTCCCGAGAATGGATGAAGGGCGTAGTCATTATTTTTGCCAATCGTAAGGTTCAATCCACTGGTGGAGTGTGTGTGTGGGCAAGGACTAACAGTCCTGCCACACTCCACTCCCAAAACAATAAATTCCTCAACTAACAGCAGTAGTTATTAATTGTGTTGGTTGGATAAAACAAGGAAATATGACACATGGCTTTGTCCCTCATTGGCCAAGGTTTGACATTTCCCCCACCCTTATCCTTGTGAAAATAATGCCCCTTCTCAATTTAGTTGCCGCAATCGTAGCTGGTCGGGTTCATTTAATTAAAGATGCATATTTACATGATGAAAAACTTGATATGTATGCCGCATGCCCCGATACACCATCAGTGACGATTTCAACCTAAAACATAGCATAACCAATCAATGGTGGGGCCTTGGCCTTTAGCTCCGCACCATGATCATTACAATACATACATCATGTACATTTAATGCAACAGGGTCAAAACCGGGGTGTGACATTCCCCTCCCCCTTCAATAGCACAGTCCTCAGTGCTTTACAGAATTAACAAAATGCTACACTGGTATCGCCTCAGTGCTCCGCAGAATTGAACAAAAATGGATGTGCCAATCGCATGGCATCCTCCAGCTCCCATGTCGCCTCTTCAGGTCTGTAGTGCTCCCATTGAACCTTTACCTAACCTATGGCTCGGTTCTGGAGCATTGTGACCTTCCTGTCGAGGATGCGCATTGGCTTGATTTAGAACTCTCCCTTGGGTTCCACCTAAACCACATCCCAATTTATCACATGGTTAGGATCATGTACATATCTCTTAAGCAAAGAAACATGAAAAACATTATGAGCTCTAGTGCTAGCAGGCAATGAAAGTCTATATGCAACTGGCCCTATTCTTTCAAGCACTTCAAACGGCCCACAGTATCTTGGTGACAACTTGGCACAACTTCCAAGCTTCAAGGAACTATTCCTTTCCCTCACTCTGAGGTAAACATGATCCCCAACACTGAACTCCTTGTTCGCCCTATGCTTATCTGCATAGCTTTTATGTCTGTCCTGTGTTGCTTTCAGATTCTTCCTGATCTTTACAACCTCTTGCTCCATTTCCTTGAGTAATTATGGTCCAAGCACAATCCTATTCACTGGGTTATCCCAAGTCACTGGTGTCCTACACCTTCTTCCATACAAAGATTCATACGGACTCATCCCTAAGGATGCCTGCTGTCCATTATTATAAGCAAACTCTACCAAGTGTAAGTAATATTCCTACTTGGTTGGTTTGTCCATTACGTACATGCGAAGCATATATTCAAGCACCTGATTAACTCTCTCTGTCTACCCATTTTTCTGAGGATGGTATGCAGTGCTGAAGTTTAGCTTTGTACCCAAGTCTACAAACAACTCCGTCCAAAAGTTGGAAGTAAACTTGACATCCCTGTCAGAGATTATTGCCTTAGGAAATCCATGCAATTTGAATATCTCCTTCATGAAGATCTTTGCAATGTCATCAGTCTTATGCGTAGAATTAACCAGTATAAAATGTGTTTCCTTTGTCAACTTGTCCACCAAAACCACGATGGAATCATGTTGTCTCCAAGTCATCGACAATCCTGTAATAAAATCCATGGAAATAACTTCCCATTTCCATTCTGGAACTGGCAAAGGATCCAACAAACCTACTGGATGTTGATGCTCAACCTTTACCTGTTGACATTTCATACACCTTGAAATGTATTCAGCCAAATCCTTTTTCATTCTTGGCCAAAAGTATTGCTTTCTAGCCATAGCAATTGTCTTCTGATATCCTGGGTGACCAGAATACGGAGCTTGATGGATCTCATCCATAACAACTCTCCTCAAATATGCTACATATGGAATATAAATTCTACCTTTATAAGTGAGAAGTCCATCTTCTTCCAATTTATATCCCCCATACCTCTTCTCAAGACCTTGCTGCTGCAATTTGTCTTTTACATGCTCATACAACTCATCTCCAATAGCATGACTAACAATCTGCTGCCTCAAATTGAATTGGCAAATACTAAGAGATTCCACATACATTTTCTGTACCTTCCTGCTAAGTGCATCGGCTACCTTATTTTCCCTTCCCTTTATGTACTTGATTTCAAAATCAAACTCACATAAAAATTCCAGCCATCTTGCTTGCCTATCATTCAAAGTAGGCTGATCAAACAAATACTTCAGTCCACAGTGATCTGTTCTGAGCTCAAATATTCTACCCATCAAGTAATTCCTCCACATCTTGAGAGCATGTACTATGGCTGCAAGCTCTAAATCATGAGTGGCATGTTCTTCTCATGCGCCTTCAACTTTCTTGACTCATAACATATCACATGGTTGTCCTACATAAGGACTCCTCCAAGCCCTTGTCTGCATGCATCGATACACACCACAAAATCTTTCTTTGGATCTGCAACTTTCAGTACTGGTGCACTGGTGAGAAGACTCTTCAACTGCTGGAAGCTTTCTTCACACCTCGATGTCCATTCGAAGTTCATCCCCTTCTTTTGCAAAGAAGTGATGGCATGTGCAACTTTGGAGAATCCCTTAATGAATCTCCTGTAGTATCCTGCAAGTCCCATAAAAGATATTACATCTATCACATTTCTTAGAGTAGGCCAATTCATCATGGCTTCAATCTTTTCAGGGTCCATAGATATACCCTCCTTTGAGATAATGTGACCCAAATATTGCATTCTATCTT
>LPNX010858934.1:207050-300481 GCA_001517045.1 Pseudotsuga menziesii | reverse complement strand
CCTCCATCCATCATTGCCATGCAATCACAACAAAACCATTCGATTGGTTAGTCTTTATCATCTCCCTCATTCCTAACTTTATGTTGAGCCCCAATAGGCCCGAGCGTTGTTACTTTAGCTCTGATACCATTTGTAACAAAACCATAACAATAAAAGATTTTTTTGTTCTAAATACAACATAAATCTATGATACAACTGCCTTTACGACTTTTGAGTGATGAAAGTAAAACACATTGTAATAAAATTAGCCATTCCATTCATTTCTGAGATCCATAGTTTTATAATAATTAACATATTAGGAGAAGGCATTTAAGAAATAATTCTAGATTTTATCCCCTATCCATTAGACTATCTAACATTTTTAAAGTCAAATATCCATCTTCTTTGGACTCATCATTCGACAATTTGCACCATCATCATAATCAGAACATGAGTTACATACATCAAGAGTACATAAGATAAGCACTGTAACACACCCCATAAAAATATTAATAATGAAATCATTAAAGTGGGGTAATAACTTTTCTCTCCATTTTGATATTTTTCATAATTGTAAACCACTTAATCTTAGACAAGAGATTCAGATTTCGACAAAGAATTTAAGACTCATTAGGAGTTGTTTCTAACTATGTAATGTACACTTAACCTTAGTTTTATAATAATTAACATATTTGGAGAAGGCCTTTAAGTAATAATTCTAGATTTTATCCCCTATCCATTAGACTATATAACATTTTTAAAGTCAATTATCCATCTTCTTTGGACTCATCATTGGACAATTTGCACCATCATCATAATCAGAACATGAGTTACATACATCAAGAGTACATAAGATAAACACTATAACACACCCCATAAAAATATTAATAATGACATCATTAAAGTGGGGTAATAACTTTTTTCTCCATTTTGATATTTTTCATAATTGTAAACCACTTAATGTTAGACAAGAGATTCATATTTCTACAAAGAATTTAAGACTCATCAGGAGTTATTTCTAACTATGTAATGTACACTTAACCTTACTTATTTTCATAGAAGGAAAGAAGTAGAGAGGAAGAAGCACAATATTCCATCTCAACAACCAAATGCATTAGACTTAGAGTGTTGCATGACACTACATTCCAGTGTATCAAATCTTAAATTCATACATAGGCAAGATTATGTATACTTAACGTGGAAGTTGTTCCCATTTTTTACTAACATGTATGTTATTAAAATTTACATAACTTAAATTTACGTTATTAGACTCAGAGTGTTACATGACACTACATTCCAGTGTATCAAATCTTAAATTCATACATAGGAAAGATTATGTATACTTAATGTGGAAGTTGTTCCCATTTTTTACTAACATGTACGTTAAGTCCAATACCTCTCCTCATATTTCATGCTTAAATGATCATTTAAAGCATACTAGATACTATCTAATGAAATCATGTACAATTAATACCAAAATAAATCACAGTATCGAAAAAACGAAGATAACATACATAAGATGCAACATAGGGGAGACTCCAATGTACGTGGTTCACCCCATACTTGGGGTTACATCCACCAAAAATTAGTCGCCTTCTCTAGTAAAAATCAACATATGAATGTATACAACCCACATCGTAAGTGATGTGTTATCCTTTTGCTTTTCACAGTTTCTCATCAATTTGGACAGAACCTTTACAATATCAACCTGACATCTATGTACCCTAAAAAATATCTCTAGAAAAATATGTGGGTAAGCACACGCCCCACCTTTTAAAACAACAATGATATATATATATATATATATATACAGACATTTATACCATGGTGTAATTATGGATTTCTAAATTCATTGTTTTTTCAAAGACAGATATATCATAAGTTTTGAGCTACATTGAGGCTTCCTTAAATGGATTCCTTAACTACAAAGGTCAGATAGTGTATCACTATCCATTGACATGAACTTTCATAAATATGAAATCCTTTTATGCACTCATTGATTAGCCACATGTAAATACCATTATTTAGCCATACTTATTCTAACCACTTTTTCCTTTCTTCATATTCTCTGATGACCTCACCTTGCAGTCAAACATATACTTTCTTTCTTAAATATATATTAATTCATTATGTTTTCCTCTTTATCTTAACTACTAAAATATTGGTTGGAAATTATTCGAGCAACATATGGTTCACAAACCACTTTATATATATCTACATATATATATAATTTAGCGTTCATAGATTTTGAGCTAGGATTGGTTTTGGTTCTTGGTTTTGCTTATGGCGCACCTTTTAAATATTAGGTGTATATGTATACCAACAAACATTTCATTCCTTATGTCATGCCTGGATTCAAATCATTAATAACTATATGCATTGAACACTGGTTAAGTTGGGAAAATATTTTTGCAATAATTTAAATACAAATAACCAACAATCAATACCCGATAAGTTCGGCAATTTATCTCAACACTTAGTCATTCAATCTGAAATATTGATTTTGTGGCTACATGATAACAATGGTATACGGATTTACTATTCGATGTAAAAACAAGTTAAGTGGATGCTAAAGAACAAAACATATCTTCAGATCCAAACTTTCCCAACCAATAAAAGCACACTCAGGCATCAAAACAATGGTGTTCGGAATCAAACCATTCCACATCATTAAAAATACACATGCAGACTTTGAAATCAAATTAAGGAGTTCGCAAATCATATCGATTCGTCCATGAAATCACATGTAGGCTCTAGAATCAAACCGAGGAATTGAGAAATCAAATTGATTCCTCAATGCAAACTCGGACAAAGATACCATTTGCACAGTTTATTGGGGATAAGGACACTATTCGGCATAGTTGGAAAACCCACAATATAGCAGACATACCATTCTTGTATTAAAGAGCTTACTCCAATTAAAATTTGCAACGTTTAACTATATAGGTTCAACATCTACAAACACTTTGGATCCATTCCTGAAAACGAAGTTGCTTACACTAGAGCTGGCTGCAATGTATGAAAATCAGACCCTACAATGTATATTTTTTGTAAATGAAAACACATGGAATAAAAATGAAAAGTGCAATTCCATTCAGAACATAACAATTGGGATATGGATCACACGCATCCAGGTTGAAATCGCAAAATGATATCTATGATATATATGAGCTTTAGGGTGTAAATTGCAAGCCTTAAACTGGAAACTTGGTAAATCAATCCAAGGTATACCAAGCCTACTATTCGACTGTAGCTTTGAAAATGAAATCCAATGTAAACCAGGGAAATCCAGATCCAAAAATCGAATTAAAAATACACAGTCATAATTTCACCTTTGGGAAAATCGCATAGATCTCCCTCGAAGACGCAAAGAGCCGTCTCTTCCAAGGTGTGGAGATCCGCCCTCCTTCAAGACGCAGGATCCTCTTTTCAAAATGCCGAGATCTATTTGAAACCAGGAAAATGTAGAGATTTTTCCAACACCCAAAAGCTTCTCACCTAAGGGGCAGAGAGATTTCCTTAGCAAAAATGCAGAGCTTTTTTCCCCCTTTCTGAAATGTGTTTCATGTCTTAATAAATAGCTATGGATGAAAATGGTTTTTCCCTTATGGTGCGCTAAGTTCCCCACCACTTAAGGCAGTAAATCTGTCGTTATTTTCATTGAGGTAGGTTTCCTTAAATTTCACTGGCAGTTGGCATGCATCCAACCAACATTCTAACATTCACATAAAAAGGGTCTACGCCCCTTGCATGAGGAAAAATGTAGAAAAATAAAAGCATTCCCAATACAAGCATTCGTGAAGCATATGTTGATCGAATAATTGTCAACCAATATTTTAGTAGCTAAGCTAAAGAGGAAAACATAATGAATTAATATATATCTAACAAATAAAGTATATGTTTGAGTGGAAGGTGAGGTCATGAGAGAATATGAAGAAAGGCAAAAGTGTTTAGAATAAGTATGGCTAAATAATCCAAATTAGACATCATTGTTGTCTATATATACCATGGTGTAATTATATATATATATATATATATATCATTGTTGTTTTAAAAGGTGGGGTGTGCTTACCCACATATTTTTCTAGAGATATTTTTTAGGGTACATAGATCTCAGGTTGATATTGTAAACATTCTGTCTGAATCGATGAGAAACTGTGAAAAGAAAAAGGATAAAACATCATTTATGATGTGGGTTTTATACATTCATATGTTGATTTTTAATAGATAAAGCGACTAAGTTTTGGTGGATGTAACCCCAAGTATGGGGTGAACCATGTACATTGGAGTCTCCCCTATGTTGCATATTGTGTATGTTATCTTCATTTTTTGGATACTATGATTTATTTTGGTATTAATTGTATAGGGTTTCATTAGATAGTATCTCATATGCTTTAAATGATCGTTTATGCATGAAATATGAGGAGAGGTATTGGACTTAAAATTCCATGTAAATTTTCATAATGTACATGTTAGTAAAAAATGGGAACAAGTTCCACATTAAGTATACATAATCTTGCCTATGTATGAATTTAAGATTTGATACACTGGAATGTAGTGTCGTGCAACACTCTGAGTCTAATGCATTTGGTTTCTGAGATGGAATATTGTGCTTCTTCCTCTCTACTTATTTCCTTCCTTGAAAATAAGTAAGGTTAAGTGTACATTACATAGTTAGAAACAACTCCTGATGTGTCTTAAATTCTTTAAAGAAATCTGAAGCTCTTGTCTAAGATTAAGTGGTTTACATTTATGCAAAAAGCTCAAAATGGAGAACAAAGTCATTACCCCACTTTAATGATTTCATTATTAATATTTTTATGGGGTGTGTTACAATGTTTACCTTATGTACTCTTGATGTATGTAACTCATGTTTTGATTGTGATGATGGTGCAAATTGTCGAATGATGAGTCCAAAGAAGATAGGATATTTGACGTTAAAAATGTTAGATACTCTAATGGATAGGGGATAAAACCTAGAATTATTGCTTAAAGGCCTTCTCTTAATATGTTAATTATTATAAAACTATGGATCTCAGAAATGAATGGAATGGCTGATTTTATTACAATGTGTTTTACTTTCATCACTCAAAAGTCGTAAGGGTAGTTGTATCGTATATTTATGTTGTATTTAGAACAGAAAAATCTTTTACTGTTATGGGTTTGTTACACTACATAACGGAGTTAGTATTACTCGAGCCTACATAACTAAGTCAAATATTAAGTGAACGAAAGAATATAAATAGAGGGAGGCGCTTCTCATTTGAAAAAAACACACACTCACTTGTGTAGAGATAAAAGAGAGAGATAGATGTAGCTGGATAAGCAGGAGGATCAGTCTTTTGGGTTTTACCTTTTATCTTTTTTGGGGGCATCTATATTGAGGAAGCTTTTGCTGGATTTTTCCCTTTAGGGTTTTTCGAGGATAAATCTATTTTGTTCTTGTGATACGGTTTATTTCAGTGATCCTGTCTATATGCTTTTGTTATCAAATTGAAATTAAAAGTTGATAATATAGCTTAGCATATGGAATATTAACAATACTCACGTGTGTACGTAGATTTTGACCTCAAACCCGCGTACATCGGGATGTGTACATAAAGACAAACACTTTTGGAGTTTTCCTCATATGAGTCCGAATATGTTGTCTCTTGGCCTTCCATATGCCTTGAGAACGCTCGGATTTGACCCTCCATTACCTCTTTGGAGTGCTATATATTGAGCCTCTTGGATACATTGAAGGAAAATAAATTAAAGAGTAAGGAAACTATAGTCTGTTGTTGCCTCAATTTTTCTTATACTTGAGTTTACATCCCTTTTTCCCTTAGAGCACATAATGTTCTTCCCAAGATTTCCTTTGCTTTGTGAGATTTCTATCAAGAGATGGAGGATTGAAGTGAGGGAGGACTTGGTTTCTCCGGTTCACAGAAGTGCCAACAAATTTTGTGACTATTGTATCTCTAATTTAGTAATAGAAATATTTTTTATTGTCCAATTCATGTTCATTTGTATATAAATATTGAATCCATGGATGTATTTACTTGCTTATACATGATTGATTATATATGTTAGAGTTGCTCTAACACATTTATATGTATTATGCTTGCTTTGGTTGTTGTTGTTGAGAGAAAATTATAATTGTGATTGCATTGGAAAAGCTCAACGAGGATCTATTTCAACCGTCTAGGATAAGGTACAATTATGTATCCCTTAGTGTTATATTTGCTTACGGGTGCATCCACTGAGGTGGGTTACATTTTTTGGCAACGTGAAATTGGAAAAAACAGAAAAACATACCTCAATCGAGCTTTTAATAAACCCTCAATCGAGGTCTTAACAGCTTGATCGAGGGTTTATAAAGAGCTCGATCGAGGTTCTGTTAAACACTCGATCAAGCTTTTTGCAAACCATCGGTCAATGGTTCAGAACCTCGATTGAGGGTTAAAAAAAGCTCGATCGAGGGTTAAAGTAGACATCGATCGAGCATCTTTAATTGCCTATAAATAGGAAACATACCCATCATTTAATTGGATATGGATATGAACTTCCTTTAATGGATATTAGTTGTAGAGTAATTGGGTTATAGATGTGATTAATCACATATATCACTCCAATCAATCACATCTATAACTCCAATTACTCTACAACTAATATCTATACATAAAATCTAGGGGAAGTGACAGTAGTAATGTGTTTACTTGTTTTTTCTTCAAGGTATATACTATTACCCTCAAGTATCATTCTTATAGTCGAAATTATGTTTTATTAAATTTTATTATCATATAATTATATGTTTGATTTTAATTATATTTGGGTGTCCATATTCATGTACACACTTGAATATGTATTTAGTTAAGGTTTTAAAAACTCGATTAAGCTACTAGCTCAATCAAGTTTTTCTCTAACTCGTTCGATCAATGGTTTTAGAGACCTTGATCGAACTTATAGCTTGATCTTGACATTGTATTTTCATATGCATCATGTAAAGTTTCATTTAATGAAGTCTTCCAAAAGATGCTTGGACACCTTGTATTTTGAATCCCCATTTGAATTCATGTCATTGAACATTTTCAATTTTTGTCGAAATGAGAATTAGTATCATGTTTAGTTTCCATACTTTTTGTTTTTCAAATCCCATAGTCACCATAACACATTTTCTTTTATTTATTTTCCTCCACTCTTAGCATTATGAAACACCAAAACAATTAGTCATGGGTTATTGATGTAAATTCTAATATCATTCAATAATTTATTAACAAGATTAATTGCAAATGTGTAACACAATAACAATTTTGAAAAGTAAACAATGGACATTGATATCACCCAAGGAAATGAGGTCATATTTTTTTTTCATGTTCACATTTTCATCTCTCTAAAGGTACTAAAAATACTTTGCTCCCTTGTATATAATTTTTAATTTTAAAAAATTACAATTATGTGATATGACTATGAATTTAACACTAATTTTTATCTTAATCGTCCTGTTCTATTCCACCCTGGGTTCCGAGATTGAAATATCTGACCCGAGGATAGATATCATAGGTATCATAATGTAGTCCTAAGAATCTAGGTCGACTGGATACAACTCGCATAAGTTCAGCTCATCAACTGAATGGCATATATCATTGCTCTCTTTGGGTCAACGCAAAAATAATAGTATGGCAAAAAGAATAATATGGCTTAACATCCAATTGGTCTATGATATCTATTTAAAGAGCATAGAGAGTCATTGGCTATTTGATCGATTATGAGAAGCTCATGTAACTTTCTTTCTTTTACATAATAAATTGCTCCAAGTAGCTATTTGGCTAGGGCCGTGGACTATTTCCCTCTCGAGGGTTTTAATCACGTGACAAACATCGGTGTGTTGATCTATGATCTATTTGTGTGAAGCGGTTTCTGAAGGTGTTCGGTATTTTGGGAGTACCCTGTATACCAGAACATGGTATCAGAGCTTTTATGAAGAGCCGCTTTCGGTTTTGATCAAGATCTGGAACCAGTGTTGCCAAAAATTTGAAACGGTTTCTTGTTCTAGATTTTTTGTGCATTTTTGGCCTGTGGGAGTTGTTCCATTGCGTCCGGAGCACTATTTCCATTGGAAAATAGTTTTCATTTCACCGAAAACCATTTCTGTTTGCTCCATAAACACCCATTTCGGCAAATTTGAAGGTATAATGCTACAGTGACGGATTTGTTTTTTTTAAATCTCTCATATTTTATTAGTTTATTATTAGATCTTTTAGGTTTTAGTCTCGGACTGTTGTTTTCCCTGACTGTGTATGCTCTTTGTCGTGCACCTTGCATGATCGTAGGGAATCAAAAACAGTAAGGGAAAGTTTTTTTTTCTTGTCTTCTCGGCTACGTATGCTCTTTGCCGTGCACCTTGTGCGATCACGGAAAATCAGAAATAGCAAGAAAATTTGAGAACATAGACTTTCCGGGTAAGCTAACCAAGATCTAACCCCATTGTGTGGAAAAAAAAAAATATTTTTATTTTGTTTTTCGTTTTTTTGTGATTTGCAGGAAAAGAAAGCAAGCACGGAAAACAAGAGAGAAGTAAAAAAAATAAAAATAAAATAAAAACCCTTCCTCTTTCCATACTTTTACATACCTTTTAAACTTAGCTCACTTGGTCCAAAGGTGCTTTACACCTTGATAAGTCTTGAGTTCAAGTCTTATCAAGCTACTTTTTAGTGCATGCAATTTCTATTTTCAAGTTACTTTATTGTAAAAGTGCATCTCACATTAATAAAATAAAATAAAAGTGAGTCACTTAAGTCTTTTAATTTATTGCCGCACTATTTAAAAAGTCACATTATTGTAAAAGTGAACATCACTTATTCTACAAAAGTGATTCACCTCAAAGCAACTTTATTGTAAAAGTGATTCACTTCTTTCTTTAGTTGGTCAAGTTAATATATGCCACGTCATTAGAGCTCTTTGCATCCAGATAGTTATTTTCTATTCTTTCAGCCATTATTTTATAGTATGGCCGCCTTTTGTGATATTATACTTACAAGTTCTAACTATTTCTCATGGAAATATCATATGGAGGATGTTCTATGAAGTATGGGACTTTTCAGGATAACCTCAGGGAAAGAAATAGAACCCACTGATGATGATAAGAAAATTAAATGGGAAATAGATGTGATGAAGCTCGTGGATTGATTATGATGTCAATCTCTATTGATTTGCATTTCCACATATCTGAAATTGATGAACCTGATAAAGCTTGGGAAAAGTTGGAATCTGTGTTTGGTAAACACAATGAAATTCAAGGTCATCAACTTGAGAATGAGTTGATTTCCTTGAATCCAAATGATTTTTCATGCATTCAAGACTATTTATCTAAGTATAAAACTCTTAGACTATTATGTGTAGAATGCAAGATTAAGAAAGAAGACAAACAATGTATTCATCATATTCTTTCCAAACTTGGACTTGCATATTCTGTTTTTGTATCTACATTCTACTCCATGAAAGAATCCTTGACTGCAGCTAACTATCAAGAGCCTAGCCTTGAATCATTTTGTGATTCCTTAATTAGAGAGCAAGATAAGCTCATTCATCTTGGAATAATTAACAATGCAAATACATCTGGGAAAGCCTTATTGTCCCAACAGAAAGAAAAGTCCAAGCCTCCCAAGAAACAGAATTTTCGCAATAATAAGACAAACAACAAGGGTCCCAAACCCTCTCAGTCAGCTCCTTTAAAAAATGACAAAGGATCCAAGCTAAAAGGAAAGAAGACTGAGCGTCATTGCAATTTTTGTGGGAAAGATAATCATGATGAATCTAAGTGTTTTAAGAAGATGGAAGCCTTGGAAGCAACAATGAAGAAGCACCACATCAGCCTAAATTCATCTTTAGAATCTACCTCTCATGAACATGCACTTTGTGCTTCTGGTTACTCTTATACTGCCTCTTCTTCTTCTACTTCAATTGAATGGCTCCTTGATTCTGGAGCATCTTATCATATGGCTAAGGATAAAGCAATCTTTTCTACTATGCATGAATATAACACCAAACAAATATTTGTTGGTGATGATAGATATCTAAGTGTTGTAGGATCTGGAACAGTTCCAGTAGAAAATGGTCATTTCAGTGATGTACTATGTGTTCTAAAAATTTCCTACAATTTTTTATCAGTCTATCAAATTGTTCATTCAGGTGAAGGTAAAACTATGGCATTTACACCTCACCAAGTTGTAATCAAGGATTTTAAAAATCCTCAAAATATCCTTACTACTGGAACTGTTGATGATATTACCAGGTTGTACAAATTTAACAACTTTGGGTCATCACCTTTTCCTTCAGTTTTTGTTGCTCATAGTGATAACTTGAGCAAACTTTGGCTTGAGCGATTTGGTCACTTAAATTATCGCTCATTGCAACAACTATGTAAAGACAATATGGTGACTAGCCTTCCACTGGTATCTTGCAAGGATGGTGTTTTTTCTGGTTGTGTACTCGAAAAACATCATCGAGACAGTTTTGACAAATGTGCCTCTTGGCACGCCTCGGTTCCCTTGGAGCTTGTGCATAGTGACTTGTGTGGTCCTCTTCCATCTGCTTCCTTTTTTGGTTTCAAATATTTCTTAAACTTCATTGATGACTACTCCAGACGCACTTGGGCTTACTTCCTAAAACTTAAGAGAAAAGTATTTAACATGTTCTTGGACTACAAGGCCCTTGTTGAAAAACAATCTAGTCATCAAATTATTAAGTTAAGATCTGACAATGGAGAAAAATATGTTAACAACAAGTTCACTACTTTTTGCACTGAACAAGGAATCCAACAACAACACACTGTTCCATATACACCACAACAAAATGGTGTAGCTAAATAGAAGAACCGCACTTTAAAAGAAATGGCTAATTGTATGATCCAATCTAAAGGACTAAGTCTTCAATATTGGGTTAAGGCCATAAATTGTGCAAATTACATAGTTAATTGCACACCCACTAAATTTTTACACGGTATAACACCGGAAGAAGCATGGAGTAAAATTAAAGCAGATGTAAGTCACTTTCATGTGTTTGGTTGTGAAGCATGGGCTCACATTCCGGATGAAAAATGGAAAGCATTGTAGCCTAAAAGTGAAAAGTACATATTTGTTGGATATTCTGAAAATATAAAAGGTTATATACTTCTTCAGCCACATTCTCATGATATAATCATTAGAAGAGATGTTAAATTTGATAAAAATCTCTTGGCATGCGAGCCTAACTTGGCGGGTGTGCCATCTTTGGCCTGCGAGACTGATTCGACGATTGTGCCTTCTTCTTCCTCTTCATCTAGCTTCCTTGGCAGGTTTTTAACTCTAGTTTCTGATGATGACAGTAAGGATGAAAATCCACCTCTGCCTGCTCATGTTCCTCCAATTGCACCAGCACCAATACTTCCTCGATGGGTCCGTTCAACATGTGAAGCAGCTGGTGATCTTGTAGGTGATCCTAGAGATCAACGTCGAACACCTTCTTAGTTTCAGCAAGCCTCTTCTCTTTTGGCTCAAGTTTCCGAGAATCATGATCTAGAAAATTTTGCAGAAGCTTTAGGAAATCCAGATTGGGATGCAGCTATGGATGAAGAATATCATTCCTTAATGGCGAATGATACTTGGCATCTTGTTCGTCTTCCAAAAGGAAGAAAAATTGTCAGATGTAAATGGGTTTACAGAAATACGTATGCATTAGATGGAAGTGTTGAAAGACTTAAGGAAAGGTTAGTTGCCAAAGGTTTTTCCCAAGTTAAAGGGATTGACTACAATGAAACCTTTTCCCCTGTAGAAAAAATGAACTCCATCTGCCTTGTTCTTTCCCTTGCAGCCTTAGATAACTGGGAAGTCCATCAAATGGATGTCAAGTCTTCCTTATTACATGGTGATTTACATGAGGAAATTTACATGGAACAACCTCCTAGATATGTTCAGAATAACTCTAGCCTTGTTTGTCTCCTTAAGAAATCATTATATGGCCTTAAGCAAGCTCCTAGAGCTTGGTATGCCAAAATGGATAGCTTTCTCCTTAACACTGGTTTTTCTAGATTCCATTTTGACCCCAATGTCTATACCAAGAAAGTAGGAAACCATCTCATCACACTTGTTCTTTATGTTGATGATCTTATCCTTACTGGTAGTGACCCTAAACTTATAACCCATGTGAAATCCAGTCTTAAGCAAAATTTTGAAATGTCAAACTTAGGACATTTGCATTATTTTCTTGGTCTCCAAGTCTTGCAAACCAAAGAAGGAATATTTCTTTCCCAATCTAAGTATGCTTGTGACCTTTTTCGTCGCTTTCACACGGAAGATTGTAAACCAGCCCCTTCTCCCTTCCAGTATGGAGTCAAACTTTCTGCCACTTGTACTTCCCCTGAAGTAGATGCCACCTTGTATCATCAGCTTGTTGGTAGTCTTTTATACTTGAATCATTCCCGTCCTGACCTTTCCTTTGCCATTGGTCGTGTTGCCCATTATATGCAAACTCCTCATGAAATTCACTAGAAAGCATAAAAAAGAATAGTTCGATATATTCGAGGTACAATTCAGTTTGGGATTCATTACAGTACAGGGGGGGAACCTTTTTTGGTTGGTTTCACTGATTCAGATTGGGCCGACGATCCTGATGATCGAAAGTCTACTGCATGTTATGTTTTCAGTTTGGGATCTAGACCTGTCGCTTGGGCTTGTAAGAAACAACAAGCTCGTGCTCTTTCTTTAGCAGAAGCAGAATATCGAGCCATAGTTAATGCCAGTCAGGAAGCTTTATGGCTTCGACAGATCCTTTCAGAGTTTGGATTCGAGCAATAGTAGCCTACTCCACTTTGGTGCGACAATCAAAGTGCCATCAAGCTTGCCAAAGATTCAGTTCTACATCAGCACAGCAAACACATTGAGCTACACATGCACTTCATCAGAAATCTTGTTCATGATCGTGTTATTGAAGTGCTATATTTCCCTACAGATGGTCAAGTTGCAGACATCTTCACCAAGTCTCTTACAGAAGCGAAGTTTTCTAAACTTCGATCTATGTTAGGAGTTCAGGAATGTGTCCTTAAGGGGGGATAGGCTCTAATGCCTCCTTCCTTCTCCTAATAGTGTCACTTTTGTAAATCCTTCAATCCTATCCCAAGTTGTTCTTAAGGGGGGATGTTAGGATATTTAGACACTTAGGAGTTAGTTAAGATCAACTTGTGTAATATATCTGTTAGGTAAAAGTGTGTTTCTTTAGTATGCATTAGTATGCATTTGTAAATCTTCTAATTCAACGATCATGATATGTTCTAGACATAGAGTGATCTGACGGTTCAACTTCTCTTAGATCGTACCTACCATTGATCCGTGGCTTAACACCCAATTTTTCTATGATCTCTATTTAAAGAGCATAGAGGGTCCTTGGCTAGTTGATCGATTATGAGAAGCTCATGTAACTTTTTTTCTTTTGCATAATAAATTGCTCCAAGTAGCTATTTGGCTGGGGCCGTGGACTATTTCCCTCTCAAGGGTTTTAACCACGTGACAAACACCGGTGTGTTGATCTGTGATCTATTTGTGTGAAGCGGTTTCTGAAGGTGTTCGGTCTTTTGGGAATACCCTGTGTACCTGAACAATTAGGTCAATAAAACTTAGGATAGTGGTTTAACTATGCCAAATTGACCAAAATGAGTGTGTATGGTGGTAAATGTCTCCAACACCCGCCCTTAAGCTATACTCAGGAGGAGTAGAAAAAATAAAGTGCATAAGAATGCTAGGGCCCCAGCAACAAAGTCCATAGGTCACCCTGTACAATAAAGTAACTACTTAATATAACCAAGGAAATGGGGAAAACCTCATGGGAAAAATACCCCCCCTCAAACTAAGTATTAAATCAAGAAATTTTCGGTTCTTCTATGCAGTAGCATCTTGAGACTATGCATGTGAACCTCTGAATCCAAACTAAATGAATATGTCTGGAGGAATCTTCCACTTTGGAAGAAGAACAATGCACTCAACTGAATCAGAAATATAAACAGTTGCATGGTGAAAACTAGACCCATGTAGAGCAGCTGAAATCATCTGAAGAGAGAGCAAAGGTTCTTGAGGATTCGAACCATGTGTGGAACACTCAAGAAAATAATATGTTGCATCCTTTAAAAAAAAACCATGAGTGGTAAAATCAGGGCCAATTCTTAGGAGCAAGTGTCCAAGCAGATGCAAAATGTCTTCCTCTTTACTAGTTATGTGAGGAGATGAGCATGTGACCAAAGGTAGAGAAGCCCTGGGACTGTGGAGAGAGAATGATTGAGCTCCATAATTTGATAAATCTTCATAAATATCTAATGATTCACAAAATAAAATATCAACAACCTCATAAGAGGAAACTAACACTAAATCCCTAGAAGCAAATTTGAAGAAGAATTACGGTACTTGATTTTTCACACCGAAATTGGTGAAAGCAACTTCAAGCAGTACTGAAAGCTCTTGGATTTTAAACTTTGAACCAAATAATATCATATCATAAAGTAAATCAGATCCAAATAGGCTCACCACAGATCCAAAACTGTGAAATGAAATCAAATCCCCAGCAACAGTTTCAAAGGAGATTTGCAGTACTTGTTTCTTCACAAAATTAATGAGAACAGCTACAAGTAGTACTGAAATCTTATGAACCTGAAATACTGAACCAATAAATATCAGATCAGATCCAAATAATATCATATCAGATACAATAAGGTTCATATTAGATCCAAAAGTATGGTCAACCGAGACGGTGATGCAGATTTGTCTTTTTCTTCAAAATTCTGAATTTTGGTGCATGCAATCCTGCAGGATTTTGCTAGAAGATCTAGATCATGGGGAGCAAATGGATCACTCTGGTAATCTAATATTTCTTCCAAAATATCCAAGGTATCACATATTTGCACACCAACAGCAACTTTAGAGGGAGAAAAATCAAATTTCTCTTCACTTTCAGAAGCAATTATTGGTAAATTTTGCACAGAATTCAAAGGAAAATCACTTGTGAATGTTTGCATGGAAGTGCAGCAGTGTTTTTCTTCAATATCAAAGATTTGAATGTCTTCTTTTGTTTCAACCATATGAGGATATGAGATATCAGAGATCTCATAAAATTCCAGAGCATAAGGAGAAGGAGTCACTACAAGGAGATTTTCTTCAATTCGAATTGACTGTGTAGAAGGTTCTGCTTCATCTTCATCCTGAACAACTTCATTAGAGAGAGTAGAGGCCGAGAATTTTGAGTAAATAACTTTTGTGGTGCTGGATGTGATCTCTAAAGTGCTATTATGATCCTCATTGTGCTTGCCAATGGTTCTGTCCAATTTTGTCCAGAGATCCTTTGGGTATTCAGCAAAACCAATAAGGTAGCGTAAGCTAGGAGAAAGGGCCAGACATATTGCTCCAAAATATCTATCACCATCATTTAGCCAGTCATTCTCATTCTCGTAAGACTCTTTTCCAATTCCAATAGACACCTCATAGAGACCTTGTCTCTTTAGAGATGCAATCATCTTCAACTTCCATTCTGAATAGCTTGTGAATGGGGTGAGAAGAAGGACTGATGAGTCCATTCAAAGTTGTACCTATTAAAACCTGCAAATCACAACAAAAGAGGCACCGTAAGGTCGGACAACCTACACATTTTAGGCTTTCATCACACCCAACATAATTGATCAATCAATCTTGATCAACAATTTTTTTACTTGGGGTATTAAGAGGTAAGCCTTGGCTTCTAGTGCAGTGCTGGAATTTTGAGCTTTTGCTCAATTTTTCATGCAAGATCTATCAAAAACCATGTTTTTGAGAGATTTGAGCTTTGTCCCACCATGAGCTCTGATACCATATTAATTTGTCACAGTGGTCTAGGAACTGAAAACACAGTCTCACAACGAATACAGACAGATAATCATAAAATTGGCAAAATGGTGCTGCAATGGAAGTAGCAGCTCTATATAATCAAATGAATAATGAATAATACAATACAATGATCATGCCAGATGCATGAATTCCAAGACAATTCGAATTCCCAAGGAGGTCATTCGAATTGAATGAGTGAGTCTAGCTTAACAGAATGTAAGCCACAGTCAACACTCAAGTTAACCACTGATCAAAACCCTAATTGACTCAACTGAGCCCTAACTAAAGTCGAAGTGCAATAAATGACTGAGTCTGACTAAAAGTAACTCAGACACATGTCACTACAAGCAAACCAACAAGTGGTAGCGCATCAATGACTCCAATGAACCCCGATGAGGTTAACTGAAGTGTAACTTACCATCAGAAGTGGTTGGAGGTGCCCCTATTGACTCCAGTTCATTAAATAACTATTAAATAATCAATTTAATGAAGGAAGGTGCCTTCACTGCTCTGTTTAACTGATTGTAACCATCATTTAGCAATATGGGGCATTAATGACACTCAAATCACCCTCGGAGTGCTCAAGTTAGCCTCCCCAAATGTAGGAGAAGGCTAAGTTAGCCTCCTTGACTGAAGGCAAGCGTGGGTGTGCTCATGCTAATGTCATACAGTGCTCCTCTAATGTTAATTAGATTAATAAAACTTAGGATAGTGATTTAACTAGGCCAAATTGACCAAAATGAGTGTGTATGGTGGTAAATGTCTTGCCCAGGGTGGAATAGATCTGGACGATTGAGATAAAACTTAGTGTTTTTTAAGTCATATCACTTAATTGTAGTTTTTTTAAATTAAAAATTATATACGAAGGAACAAAGTATTTTTAGTATTTAAAACCTTTCACTACATTTCTGTAACTCTAATGTTTTGAAGTAGTTTAATGAACATTAAAAAGATTTTAACAATCCATTTCTCAAACCCTTGGCCCCATGGCAGTTTGCACCAGGGACTTCTGGTTTCCAAGTAAAATGACGAAAGGTCTATTAGCAGAATAAGCTAGCAATGTCATGATTGTTTTTTTGTTTAAATTTATAAGATATTTATTATTTGCAGAGTTGGTCGAATCAAATGGTGTTGAAATTCCTTATTTCCATTTTCTTAGTTGGATCCTAGAAGCCCATTTCTCAAGTGTCCTACATTGGCATAATCTTCTAGATAGGGTATTCATGGTGGTGAGCGTGCATATAAAACCTTGGTAGTCATGTACAAAGCTTTTTTTCGAGTGTTTAACAGAACCTCGATCGAGGGTTTTTGCAAACCTCAGTCGAGGGTTTATTAAACCCTCGATCGAGGTTTGGAGAAATTCTCAATCAAGGTTCTGTTAAGACCTCAATCGAGGTATTTGAATACCTTGATCGAGTTACAAAGCTCGGTCGAGCCCTAAAAAAACAAAGAAGTAGCCCTCTTACAGGAAAATCAATGTTTCTCTGTGTCTTCTATGGGTGTAAACGCTACCATTCATGGCACACAACTGAGCGGAGTTCATACTGATAGATTGATTACTGAATCCTCTATCCATTGAGGTATCATGCATGGGTTTTGGCATTCATATGGGTTTTTTTTAATTACTTATAAAACTTACACTTAGAAAACCTGACAACAACTTCGAAGCAGCTGAAAGAAAAATCCACAGGGTAAAAAATACACATCGAAAAAATTCTGAAAAATACACAGCCCACATATTGATGCGTCGTCTTCAAAAGGGTATATTTGGTTTTTCAATTTTTTAAAGCAATGAAAGAAAAGCTGGATGGACACACATGTGTATAAAATGATGCTAAAATCAGATGTGGTCACTTTCAAAATATAATAAATAATTGTATATTATGAAATAAATTAACAAAACAATATGTAAACCACAGTGCATTTTGTGTATATCATGCTCGTATATATATTTTTTAAATTATTAATGTAAGATTGAATTATTGGGGATGGACACAAGCCACTTATTAACTTTTTCAAATTTTAAAGGTCACACAGTTCATTAAGTGCAAAATTTCACACATTAAATGACATCGGAATATTTAAAAAAAATATCATTGGGAAGGCAACATAATTTTCGACAATATGTTTTTTTTACTACAGTCAATTTTCACATGGCATATATGCGTTTCGAGGGCTTCTATCTAGCACATGAGTAAAAAATCAGGTTTTCATCACCAAATTTGGCCAAAAAGTGTTACCCACCTTCATGGAATCACCCTTACTGCTCTTGCATATTGGGAAAAATTGATTTATGGTGTCATACTGTCTGTTGTGGTACCCCCAAGCTATAGGAAGTTTCTCTCTATAACAAGTGGAACTAGAATCCAATAGCCAATTATTTTGATGTTGGTGGACATTAGAAATAAAAAATACATTATCAATCGTTTATGGACTTACTTCGGCTACGTTTTCTTACTTCATGGAATGATATTGGGATGAATCCTCCTTAGATCCTTTTCTCTTACAGCAATATTTCTTTAAATGACCTGGTTTGTTGTGAAACCAACACGTAAGCTTAACCTTCTTTACTTTTCACTTCGATTAGGAAGCGTCTCTCGAACTCTAGTAACTACTGCTGCTGATGAAGAATTTTCTTGATTATTATTCCTTCGTTTCTCTTGTAATAAAAAGGCTCCAACAACGGTGTCATAATCAAAGGATTCTATATTACTAAATCACATAGAGGTGAGAATATGATCCCATGAATTAGGAAGGGTACAAAACAAGGCTATTGCCTGCTCTTAATCATCAATCTTTCCATCTACGCTAGTTAATTGAAAGACCGAATCATTAAAGGTATTTAGATGGTCATGGATCTTTGAACCATTAATTATTCTCAGGGTATATAGCTTCCTTTCCAGAAAGATTATGTTGATCAGGGACTTGGTCATATACAGGATTTCCAATTTAACCCATAAGAATGTTTCCAAATCTTCTTCAATAATGTTAAACAAGTCATCATCTGTTAAACACAACTGAATGGTATTGAGGGATTTTAAATACATATCCTCATATTCTTCATTCGACATATCCGCTAGTCTTTTCGATTTTCCAAGAAAGGATTTTTGCAACCCTTGTTGCATAGCCATATCTTTCATCTTGATTTTCCATAACTCAAAATTCATCTTGCCGTTGAACTTCTCCACCTCAAACTTCACACTCTATACCTTGGCCATTTTCTTAAGAAAACATAATCAATCTTGGACTCTGTTTCATTTTTTCACCTCAATCTCCAATAACTCGGTTTTGATACCACTTGTTCCAGGAAAAGCTTAAACACTACAAAAATCAGACAAACTAGAAACAAAGAATAATGACAAACACATAACAATGAACATAAATATTTAATATGGTAAAACCCTCGAGAGTAAAACATCCACAAAGCAAGTGTATTGGTCTTCTTGTTATTCAAAGATGGAGATTACAATCTTCTTTGCAGCAACATATAGCTATTCTTCTCTTCTAGATTCACATCAACTCTTCAATATCATTTATTGCCTCTATGGACTTACACATAGCCATATACAAATGTCCATTCTATTTTTTGTTTCCTTAGAGAAACCAAAAATCAAAATACAAAAAACTGGATAATGCTAAATCCATAAGCCCAGGAAAAAATCAGTTGTTGCTAAATGAAATAATATTATGTTGTTTATTTGCTTGAAACGGTATGGTTTATTGGCGATTCACTTGATATGAAGTCACATATTATAAATCGAGGTTATGATTTCAAATTACACTCGGGCTTACCTGTGTCTCATGTTTGCAGGCGGTTGTGGGGCACCTAAAAGTATAGTAGTAATGGGAATGGATCCCTAAACCTCATGTCAGGCGAGCACCATCCCAATCCCTAGTTGTTGATTCCCCTAGTATACAAAATACTATATTATCTATTCATTACTATCAACAATCATATCACACCCACATCAAATCTTGTCCAGCGGACAATCTCAAATTAATTCAAATGCCAACCACAGCAAATTGCCTATAGCTATACATTCAATTTTCCGAATTTATTTGTTTTTCAACTCATTGCATGGCCCTTATTTTGCACCCTCCATTCAAGTTGTTAAATATATTCACTTTCTTTTCTTTATCGGACAGGTTTTCTATGAGGAAGTAGTGGTTTTAAATATTTCATTTTATTTCTTTGTTGTTTCTTAGCCATTGAGTTTTCCGCGTGGTCCTAGGCAGGCCTGGAATTTCAAATTTATTTTGCCCGTCAAAAGGAAATTTGATGGTGGTCTTGTATTTTTCATGCCTTTCAGTTTACGTTCTATGCAAATTTATGAATGTCAAATTGCTTTTCATTTTTATTCTAAACACCATCTTAGCAGGTACATTACACACCAGGTTAGGCTTCCCTAGCACCAACATTAATACGCATGATTTTGAGTATCTACCTTGTAAATTTTATCTTGCAGCGACCGAGCAAACTAGATTTATTTGGTCTGTATAGATCACATGGTTAACGCTATTTTCATTGATTTGAGGTTTTGCAGGTGGACTGCTCTTCAAAATGAGTGACACTTTTTGGAGTTGACTCTTAAACTCTCAGCCTACTTAGTACTGCTTATAGCTACTGGACTCAACGACCACACTCCAAAGCATTAATCCTACACTATGGTACCATATTATTTTTCCTCCAGTGTCAAAACCTTGTTAGACCTTGCCGAAGTATTAGAATTCATGATGGGTTATGGACAAAACCAAAGGTCAATTTGATGGTTCTCATTTTCCAATACAAGTAGAAATTGATGTGTGACCAATAACTTCAGATGCCAAATGCGTTCAAATTTGAAAACTACATCCTATAAGACGTCAAATTCCAGGCCTGGTCCTAAAGATAAGGCCAAAATTTGATTCGCGTTGAACATAAACGTGGGTGAGATTCAATGACTTGTGATTTGAAGTTTAATATTTATTATTTTTATTTAAATTTGATATGACTAGTGGATGGCCATTGGGCATTATTTTAGTGGTTCTTGTTGTCCATTAGTTAGACGCGTTTCAAATTATAATTATTTGTAACATTTTATCATGTCAAATATGAAAACTTAATGACGGTTTTGTGTTTCTCAATTACATTTTATGGAAATTCTGAAGTGTCAATTTCCTCATCGTAGTGATTGACTTTTCTTAGCCTTTGTTTTTTATTATTTTGCATTATTGGCAATGTTCAAGATATATTATATTGCATTAATGGAAATGTTCAAGAAGATAGAGGCTTTTTGAAGTGTCAATTTCCTCATCCTCATAGTAATTGACATTTCTTAGCCTTTGTTTTTGTTTTAGTTTTTATTATTTTGCATTATTGACAATGTCCAGATGTAATCTTTTACATTAATCGCAATGTTTAAGACTGAGACATGCTTTAGATTTAAAAAACAAAATAAGTGATTCGTGGGAAGAATGGAAGGGGTTGAAAAGAGAATGATTGTGGTTATGGTAAGGAATAAGAAGCCAAGCGCATATTTTCTTTACCTAACCCATTTTTATGGCCACTACAACTTCTCTCACTTTGCATTGAGTTTCTAACTCTTCTTTTTTCGTAGTGTAGATATATCAAGTGAGGGTGAGAAATATTATTATTAATTAGAAGATAGAGAACTTGTGAGATATTAATTTATGAGCTTCATAGTATTTAAGTACATATATAAGTTGAGAAATTGCATTAGTTTAAAACTTCAAATATGGGAAAAAGAAGATGGGTAAGGTATAATATCATATAACATAAATTCTTATTTTGGTGAAGAATATGATGCGAAATATTTTAGGGGATTGTGGAAAAAATAGTTTCATGATACCAGTAAGCCATATGAATGAAAGTTGGCCCACATGGACCTTTTTAAATGCAACAGTAGTTTAGATCAAATTTTTGCAACCCAAGGCTTGTGCTCTAAGGAGAGAAGCATGGATTATAAAAATATTGTAATTGAAGACAAAAAAAAATAGAATATAGTTTTGTTATCCTGTATTTTTAATTGCTTTAATGTGTGTGTGTGTCGTCATAATACCATTCCAAATGTCAAAGGTATATTAGAGAGAACAACGTCAACATTCAAATTATTGTTGGAATTCAAAATGTAAGATTAATAAACATGGATGTTAAAATATGGTTCATACAAATACATTCCTTTGGAAACTAAGATTGGGAACTTCAAGTATAGATGGTTTCTCCCCAATATTGTTATGTATACCTTTCCAAATCCTTTTTTATATAGTCTTTGGAAAATATCAATCAATTCACTGATATAATAAATAAAAGAGAGTTTGGAATGGAAGACATGGTGACCTGAACAGTTAATCAAATGGCCACATCTTACATTTCTAATCGGACTTGACGTTCCAATTCTTTGATCTATGAAGATATATATTTAGCATTACCTTAATCATGATCTTACCTTAGGATTTATGATTTAAAACCCTCTCTGGACTTCCTTCCTCACCTAGATATCACGATCACAACCCCTTATATAAGAGTTCAAGACTTTATCTTCAAAAAAATTATTATCCTTGAATAAAATCTAGAAAATGAATGACTCTTTCGGTCTCACCGCATCATTGATAATTCATTTTAATTTCTCTCCTGGACCATAACTATAATTTTACAAATAGTTATATAGTCATTTTACATTTTTCTCTCCTAGACCATAACCATTCGATCTCACCTTATCATCTATTGTCTTTCCCTTTTTCCACATCACGAATTATCCATCTACAAAAGCAACTCTGAAACCTTTCTTATCTAAGGATGAGATAGAAAGTAGATTCTTTTTCAATCCTAGGACAAATAAGACTTCTTTCATATTCATGGAATTTCCTGAGTCCAACTTGTAATAGGATTCTCCCATTCCTTTGATTGGATATTGATAGTCATCTCCAAGCTTTACTTTGTGTGGATATTCTTTTTGAACAAGACATTGGACAAAGTCTTTATAACTTGTCATATTTTTGGAATCTTTGTTGTCTACGAGCCACCATATTCTTCAGTGGATTCCTCATCTTCATTGTTCCAGTATGGGATGAAATCAAAACATATTATTTAGTGGAGTCTTCATCTTCATTGTTCTTTTCTTTATCTGTGTCCTCATCTTCAATTGCATGGGCATGGAAATTCTTATTACCCTTCTTAAATTGTTCT
Organism: Pseudotsuga menziesii; assembly: GCA_001517045.1. Classification (NCBI taxonomy): domain Eukaryota; kingdom Viridiplantae; phylum Streptophyta; class Pinopsida; order Pinales; family Pinaceae; genus Pseudotsuga; species Pseudotsuga menziesii. The sequence continues at coordinate 277,459 of LPNX010858934.1, read as the reverse complement.
GCTTTGAGTGGACAATTTCTTGCAATGTGTCCCATCTTGTGACATAAGAAACATTCAAAAGATGAGAAGTCTCACTTGGGTCTTGAGTTCCTTCGAAAAATTCAATTTATTCTAGGGGATTGATCAAGATCCTTTCTCTTTTTTGATCCTTTCTTTGCATGAGACTCCAAGGCTTGATCTTCATCATCATTTAGTTTTTCTTCTCTATTGGCTATCCTTTCTTCTTCCTGCACACATTCTTCCCAAAATATTCTGAACTTGGTGACCTTTCTTATATCACATATACCTCTAATGAAAGATTCCCAATTCCTTGGGATACCATTCAACGTGGTCATTGCAACTTCTGCCTCCTCCACCATGTCACTGATAGAATCCAATTGTTCTTTGATATGAGACACTCTATGAAGTATGACTACATAGTTTCTTCCTTCCGAATATTTACTCCCTTGAGTTGATTTCTCAAGGTCATTCTTTTGTTGATGTTTTTTTCCTTGAAATAGACTTGTCAGAGCATCAACCTTTATTTTGGAGTATTCTTTGATGATACTTGAGGAATCAAATGATCGTTGATGGAATCAAATATGATCCTTTTGGATTTGATCATGTCCTTCTTGTTCTTGGACTTTGTTTCATCTCCCTCCAGTTCCTTGACCTCTTCTTTGATGTATCCTTCTAGATCATGTTCTTTAAGGATGAGCACGATTATGTATTTCCATGCTTTGAAATTTTTGGCTCCTTCAATATTTTCATCAAGCTTGGTTCTATTTGTCATCTTCAAAGAATGATAACCTCAAATGGAAATACAGGATATAGTACTTACCAATTTGAGGATTGTTTATGGAACATGCTTCAAGTTGACCAAGGGTTTGATGAGAAAACCCTAATTTTTCAGTTGTGATCACTTGTAGGGCTGATTGGAGGAAAAGATGCACCTCCCCAAGGAGAGATAAACTATATATTTCTTTTCCTGAATATGTGGATGGAACCTTGAAAAATATGATTCCCTAGTTCCTCCCAACAACCATGACAAGTCAAAATTGAAAGTCTTCAAAACTAAATTCTGTCACCACAGAAAGATGTGCCCTCCTAGGGAAAGTTGACCTATCCTTATTTTTTTACTGATCTAACAAGGGAGTTGTCCAAAATAGAAAACCATAACTTCTTGCATTACGGGAAAATATAATGCACAATGTCTTCTTTTAGGTTGGATCAAATACCATGTTAGATTTTTAAAATGTTTATGCCCAATAAGAAGAAGATGATTGAAAGAATGACAAGCACATCAAGACAAATAATACATAAAGATTTATCATAGGAAACCCTCATGGGGAAGAAATTCCAGCAAAACTTCCTTGATTTAGAATCCTAGCAAGTATAGTGTATGACCCCAAGAATAAGATAGACTTCTTGTTCTTCTCCAGATGGTGTAACACGGTGTTTTATGTTAGACTTTTAAGATTATTACAACTATTATTTGAGGGCATTCTATGACGAATGACCCATCTATTTATTATTTCGAGATCTAAAATTTTGTATGGATGTATTATTCAGGGCATCCGGTTTTGGATGACATAAAGATAGGTGAAACAACTAACTACTAATGTGATATGACCTAAGAAGAATTATCTAACATATGGATTATATGATGGATTATATGGTGAGTAAATTATGATTATGGAAATGATGTCGACATTTGGTTAATTGTGAATGCAGTTGTGTTATGATTTTAATTGTAAATGAAAATCATGTGAAGTTATCAGGAAGGATTTAAATTTGTATAATGTTTTATAGTAATGAATGATTGAATTTTTTTTTGTAGCATGTACTATGATGGTCTATTGAGTGTGATAGGAAATGCAAGTACATGAACAATATGAAAGCATCAGTATGCAACAAGTTGAGTCGATGACTATGGTAGGTGATATAAATGTTGTTTATAATATGATTAAATTGTAATATGTTTGATGCACCAACATACATGGACTCTAGATGAGTCGAGAAACCTCAACAACTGAGATCGATGGATATTTATGTTATGATTGAAATCTTTATTAAAGGAAATTTCAATTTAAAATGGGCCTTCCAAAAATAATACAAATTCCATGTCATCATGTATTAGCCAATCAAAATAATTTAAAATTCAAAAAAGGAGCACCTCTTAAACATTTTTTTAATATAAATTTGGGGATAGGTACCATAAAAAAAACTACTTTTTTTGTTTGTATGTTTGACATATCTTCCTGTGTTTTTACTCAAATTTCGATCGGGAGAGCTCATTGGATGTGGATTTAAATTACGCATCCAATGAGTACCCACTCGGCATTCTTTTGATAGACCCCTCTACCCCAAAAACAAGAAATACTTGAAAAAATGTGATGATGACATCATCATCATGCTTTTTCAGGTATTTCTTGTTTTTGGGGTAGAGGGGCCCATCAAAAGTATGTCTAGCAGGTACTCGTTGGATGTGGAATTTAATTCCACATCCAACGAGCTCTCTCGATCAAAATTTGAGTAAAAACATAGGGAGATATGTTGAAAGTACGAACAAAAAAGTAGTTTTTTCTTTTCTTCCTCCAAAATTAATAAATATTATTTTATTATTTTAACTATTATTTTATTAATTTTCCATAGGAGGCCCATTTTGAGTTGAATTTTCCTCTAATGATTTATGATATTTGATGCAAAGGTTGTGTTGAGGCCCGGAAATTCGCGGGCGGCAACAGTAAAGGATTCTCCCCAATCAACGTTCCCAACTAGCCCATTGACTGTTTGGTGTAGGGAATCCGTCCGGTTTACGGTCCGACTACCGTAGGTCAAAGTAACACAAGGGTTTACCAGTTGCGGCCCGGTCCACCGGAATTTGTATTTTTTGACTTAATATATGCAATGCACATGCCTATCTTAAACATGCAGGGTGATAAAGATGCATGGAACTACACAATGTGCTGCGCATGTTCTTACCTCTCGTCTTAGGTTCACAAACATCTAAACCACGTATGCAATCATGAAGTAAAACAACTAACTATCTATCCCCAGGGAGCCAAAAGAATAATTATTATTGAGTAATGTATTGTTTCCATGTATGATAAACAAAATTACAGATAGCTGATATTTACGTTTACAACACATGAACGAGAAAATATTCTAACAACCAGATAACCAATTGTTATATAAGCCACATACATTACTCCGGGTGAATTTTCCACAAATTAAATCAGAAATCATTCAACAAGACATAGGTCATAAAGTTAGAACGATCTCACGATTCACGGACACAAACTGAAAAATAAAGTAGTTCATCTTTCTGCCATCCATGGTACGACATTTGGAAACTTCACAGCTCTTTCTCCAACAGGAAAACTAAAATATTTTATTGCAAAAGGAAGTAGTTCTTTTTACAATATGTCCTCCAGTCTTACTGGGAAAAAAAGCCCCCTGTCTTCTCTACGTTTCCTATTTTTATACAAAAGCAAAAATTGGTTGGGTTGCCCAAAGTGACCTTTGGGCTTCCCAACCCTTTTGTCTTCCCAACGTTTCATCTTTTTCAAAAGCCTTTTACAAATTTATTAAATTACAACACGGTTGACCGGTCCTCTTTTGAGGAGGGTTTCACTTGGTTTCCCAAGAATTTCTTCCACGCTGTTGTTTCAGCAGCAAGATCTTCAAACGAGCTCGGCTCCAAAAACTGAATGTTCAGCTCGAACTTTTCAGCCTGGTTTCTAATGGCCTCTACCCTGGTAGTGTCGTGATGATGTTCCGGGAGCTTGCTGTTGCGTCAACTTAATCTGTTCAGCCTCCTGCTCTCACAGTTCTTCATCTAACTTTCTCTGGGCCTCTTCGGCTGCTTTCCTAGCAGCTTCTTCTGTTTCTCTGGCTGCTTCATTGGCTCGTTTAGCTGCTTCCTGGGTAGCTTTTCTCTTGTCTTCTTCTCCCTTTAGCATCCATTCTGCAGCCTCCTCTTCCAGCCTCTGAGCCTCCTCTCCTATTCTTTTGGGTGCTTCTTCAGCCTTAGCTTGCTCAGCTTTATCTTGTTAAGATCCTTTCCCACCCTTGGTGGGATTCTTCGGCTTGAATCTTTTCCTGAGTGCTGCCATGTTAGGGGCATTCCTATATACTGATTCATCTTTATCGTAATGATGGCTGTATTCGAAGTATACTTTATGTTTACTGCAGTGTTCCGTTACTTTGCTATGAGTGTCATTTCATCTGAAAGTCATCTCTCCAAAGTGGAACTTCCCAAGCTCCTCTACAAATTCTGCAGCCTGCTTCACATTGGTGAAACTGTAGCTGCCTAGCTTAAATGGTAGAGGTGGATAGGAAGCCTTCTTTTTCTGAAACAAGAAGTGACCAATACCGTCAATAAACACTTATCTTATTGCCTCTTTGTGGACTATATAATCCATGGCATACTTTGGTAGTAGATGGGATGTCTTTGATCCCCCATACATTCTAATATACATGCCATTTTCAGTCAGGAAATAATCTCCATACTCTTCAATCACTTGCATGGCATCTTCAGACATACAATCACATCCCCCCCGGAAGATGAGCTTGTATAATGGCATAATAAATTTCTCACATACTTCTTGGTAGTGACCGTGGTACAGATGATCCCATAATGGTTTGTAAGCTGAGTAAATAGGCATTCTCTCCCTATCCCATACACACTGGAGGCCTGGGAAAGGCTGGTTGCAGAGTATGCAATCTATCAGAATCGAGCTCATATAAAACTTAGATCTTTTCTGGGATTCTCCTCCTTTTGCTGCAGCTACACAAGAGGAGAGACTACTTGACACCAGGCTGGCCCAATTGAAGACCGTTCCTTCTGTTGCCACATAGAAAATCAGGGGTATCCATTCAAATTTGAATAACCTGCCATTAGCCCTCCCGAAAATCCTATTCAGCATTAGGGCTATGAATCTGTAAGGGGCTCTAAGGCTGGCTGTGTCATAATCTTCAGTTACTCTATGTCTATAGAGCTTCCCTAGTAATAGCATTCTCCTCATGGTTTCTACTAAATCCATTCTGAGGTTGTCCAACCACTCATTGGACAAGAAGACCTGAGGTTCAGGCAGATGGTAAGCTAAGGCCATGTATCTAGGGCTAAATGCAGCATAGCCCTGACCCTCAACATTACACATAAGCATTGTGTCATGGTTGGTGTGTGGCAGGATCCATTTCATCACTTCCGAGCATGGAAACAGCTCTGTCCTGGTGGCAACCTTCATAATGGCAGATTTTTCTATATTTGCATAAATGGGTGCTTCCTCAAGACCCATGTCTGGTACTTCCCTGTGGGAAATCAACCTGTATATGTCTCCCCATTTATACTCAGGTTCAACCCCTGTAACACATTGGGTGTCTTCATAGATGTACTCAGTTTTTGTTTCTGCTTCGGGTACTGATACTTCTTCCGCTGCTGGGGCTTTCTTCTTCTGCCTTCTGGACATTGTGAGTTTGTCCTGCAATGTAAAACATTATGAAATTTAAGCAGTTTGAATTTGTGGCATTGTGCATCAATTTATCTTTTCTCAAATGTATCATAATTGTGTCCATTCAATAAAATCAAATATAAGTTCCTCATATTGAGTAACCGCGCTAGCGCACAGTATTGTGTAACGTGTTGTTATCCCATGCAGCTAATATATATATTATTCAACCTTACAATGCCTTATGAATGAACCATCTTGTGCTTTATTCTACAAGTAGCAAGTTTATCAGTCATATTGGTGTTAGCATGAAATCTACATGAAACTGCAATATGCCACTTTTCGCATGGTAACAATACAAGCAAACTAGCATATTATGTGCAATGTGCAATATTTCACCATTAATCTATTTCATTAACAAATGGAGTGAAGGTTCGCGACAGTCAACATTTTAACTATAGATCTTAGCACACGCGAGACTAATGACGACTCAAGCAGCTTACGGCGAAAAGCTCCATTACCCTGACCATACATCGTTCGGGAAACATTTACTTTCTGCCCTGGATATTCCCATGGAAAACCACCTGAGCTGCTCTCAACCCACACATTTCAAACAGCGAAACCCCCCCCGACAGGCTAGGGCTCTCAGGTGATGGGAAACGAAAGGGCTGCTAGGGGTTTCGCACTCGACACGGGCTACGACTAGAGCAGTGAAGGAGCGACACTGTCGACCGAACAATTTCTTTCAACAACCCAGTGCCCCCCTGCAAACCAATGAATTCTTCGACAGAACTGTGCCTAATCGCACGGGTAGAACAGCCTGGGTTCAAAACCCCTGGCATGCACCTAGGGAAATAATCGCCCGCCAGACTCCCCAAAGCAATACTCCAACCCCGACCACTCCCTATCTATCACGGACGCTCAGCAAGGCCTGGCACAGATGGCGTAACGACCGTCCGCACCTAGACTTTTCAATACTTGCGCACAAGCAATGACTAACAGGCGAAAAGTAATCGGCTTAACAGGTTAAAAACGCCCCCCCCTCACCCTAGGTTAAGATGATAACTGACCTAAACAAACTTAAACCCTAGCTGGGTGAGGAAAAAATGCCAGGAACCCTAATCATGGTAGAAAATCAAAATCGTTCAATGCAATGGGGAAAAACGAGAGGCACCCACCTGGAAAACTGGCTAAATGATCAAGCTGATGACGGTTGGAATTCTAGCCTCGCCACCTGGAAGCCAGTACCGTGACAGCTAGACCTTCTCTCGGCTCGAAACATGACAGCTCAACTCTCCGCGACAATGCTTGAAAATACAATAAAACGATAAAATCCACCGACTGTCACACCGTATATATAACAAACGCCACACGTGTGAGCAATTAAATCGGGCGCGAAACAAAAGCAGCGTCGGGCGACTAGAGCTTCAGCCCCCCCGCAACGGCGGACCACCCCCAATACCAAATCGTCCGAATGGCTACATATAACACACGCATGAGAACCATACATCGGGCGTCGGCGGATACCTTGGTCAGGTGACCAAGAGCCCGGACCCCTCTGCAACGGCGGATGCTCGAAACATGATGACGTCCGTCACGGAGGAGTAAGAGATAGCCTAGCGCTCCGCCACAAGGTTGGCGACAACAAACACACATCGGAGCGTTGAGGCAAGTCTAATTCTATATTGATCCGCAACGGCGGTGCTTAGAACCACAACCTAGACTGCAACATCGGCCACGGAAGTATCCAACCTCTCCCGACACAGAATAAAAATCACCAGAAACATCAAGGACACGACAACCACCCGCAACGGTAAAACAAAGAAAACAACCTTTGTAACAGTCGGCGCGGAAAAGGCACTCCAGAGTAGAAAATCATCCTCAACGGCGGCGCGACCAAAACGATCAAGAGTTGAAAGACACCCGCAACGGTGGGCTCGTCAAACGAATTATCCCCGATACAAGAAGGCTTTGAAGGATTTTGCAAGTCGACAAGGAGCTCAATTAAAGATGGGATTCCTTAAACAATTAAATGAGGAGAAACAAATCGATTGATAGCAACCCAATTTCAAAAAGACGCTTCAAAATCCAAAGGCCAAAATCAATAGGTTGAAATCACGAAAAGAACTGACTAATTCAAAGTAAAGGAGGGTCCCAAAATTTTCAGAATTTTGGGAAAATGTTGCAGGTGCAACAATTGGTGACTACCTGGTGAATCCCGGATCTCTGGATTAACTCTCTCTCCCAGCTTAAGACTGTTCGAATAAAAACAACATCTTCTAGATATCAGTACCCCTAAGTTAGCCAATTTATGCATTAAATCACTTAGAAGAAGTCTATTTTTCGGGGAAAGGTAACGCCAGCAATGTTTCAGGTCTGAATAACTCTTTTTAGGCCAAATAAATGAGGTTCATTATACCTTCCCTTTGGAAGTTATAGCTTAAACACCCCAGGATTATGACAGAGGGTGATAGTATTATCCTTTTGTTCCTCATTCCCATGCCAATCTGCACTCTGTGCCCTTTTGAACTTTAGATCCCTTTGATATGAGTCCTCCTGAATGCCCTTCTTACTGAATTTTAATTCAGGATCCTCTATCCCATAGTGCCCTTTTGTGTGAACAATATACTTGGTAGCTTGGTTCACAGACGGAGAGGATCTTGTGGCCATTTGGTATTTCATGCTTTGAGATTCATGCTTTTTTTTTAGCCTTGCTTTGATATGTCTTGTTTCCTTCAGGAGCTTTGATTCTTCATATCTTTTAACTTTTATTAATCCATGGCATGGGATCATTTATATGTGATAAACTATCCCGCTCTGCTTCCTCTCCGTGGGCCTTTTGCTATCAGCTTCCTTGGGTATTTAAGATGTGAGATGGATGGAGCCTCTAAATAGTAATTCAGACCTTTTTCCACTTCTGAGTTATTTACAAGGATTAAGAAAGACTTCAAATGAATGCACTAACGGTTAGGAATACACTTACTAGAATACATTCTATACTTTAAAGCACAGTCTTAAGCTCAATATTTTAGTTAATAAAGAACCCTGATTTTCCCATTTCAACCAAAGTTTGCCTCTTACTCAAAATCAAGAGAGAACTTGTAAAGCCATAAGCAAACAGCAGCAAAGCAAGTAAAAAGAAGAATCATCAAAGTATTAAAGAAAGAACACAATATAAACAACAAATCAATTTATTTATGTACAAATGAAAATAAAGAAAACAAAACTTTTGCCCATTCCAGAAAAATTTTAAATCTAAAGCTGAGGAATGAACTGGGTTTTAGACATAAATTAGCTAACCATGATCCAACTGTGCTGTTATAGAAATGGCACTCATATCCAAAACCCTACAATCGTTTCTTTCAGCCTGAGGGAGTTGAAGGAGCTCAGGCTGAGTGTCCATCATAGGACTGGCCTCTTTTGAAGTGTGTTGTCTCAGCTTACACTCAGTTAGATGGTTTCCCAATACAGACTCAGCAGATTCATTTCCTTCTCCTAGCTTAGTGACATTGTGCTTCATATATGGTTCTCTCAAAATATTAATCATGTTTGGGCTACCCTTCTGAGGTAACGACAAATGAGACCAGTCTGAAGCAAAATACCCATTCAGTCGCGATGTCCAATCTCGGTTCAGGATCATTCCATATCCATTAGGGATGTCTGCTACTATGATGTCAATGTAATGACATGTCTTTTTATTTGTAGCTAATCGAATCAGGACATCCTCCATTTCCCCTACCACTTTCACACTGGTTTCGTCAAGTTGAGTAACATCCCAAATAGTAGGCTTTAGCTGCCCATTAAGTCTTCTGCAAACTGCCAGAGGCATAACATTCATGGATGATCCAGAGTCTACCAAACAATTATGGACCTTATGATTTAAAATTTCAAGAGTCACAAGGAAAGGTGGAGCACTGGTTTTCTTAGTCTTGACCAACTCAATCTTTTCTTCCACGGGTTGGTTTGTTGTGGGCAACTCCTCTTTCAGTTTGCCAGCTTTGCTTTCCTCATCATCTTCCACTGGTTTGGCAAGTTTGATGAGTGGTTCTATTTCCTGTTTGCCATAAATATCTTTAGGCGAGTCATCTTTAGCCTTCACATCATCCTGCCTCTTTACTTCCTCTTGTAAATCTTGCACCTTTGACATTATTGCATCGCTCTTAATGGCCATGTTTTCATCTTTTGTGGTCGTAGGGGTATATTGAGACTTGAGAATGTCTTCTTCCATGTTAAATAGAGAAACACCATTCCATGAGAACATAGTATCATTCTCTGGTTTGATTATGATCTGCTTTTTCTTTTTTTCCTTACCGCTGTCCCTAGTCAATTCTGGATCCAACAACTTATTCATCACTAATGTCATTGAATGTAACCATTGAGGACACTCTTTCTCCGAATGAGGTTGCTGATGAAAGGTACAGAAATTATCTCCTCCTATTTCTGTTATGTTTATTGATGCCAAATTTGGAGGTGGGACTTGCCATTGGTTGTTATCTTCCTTCTTTGGATAGTATGGCTTATTGGTTTTCTGAGTGCCCCTCTCCTTTTCCAGATATATGATTCGGTTGGACATTTTCTGAAGCGCTTTCATCATTTCATGATAATCGTGTGGTTGATCTTCTTTAGATTTGGACAGCAGTGAGATTTTTCCTACAGTGGTCTTATCCTCAAATGAGCCAGGATAGTCCTCTATATTCTCACTTTCAGCCTCGACTCTCTCTGCCTCTTGGCAGGTTTCTGCCAGCGTGGGCTTGAGTTTCATCTTGGAAAACATGGCCAACTCAGGGCCTAGGGATGAGGTATAATACTCAATTATAACTTTGTCTGAAGGTCTGTCAATAGCAGAAATTTTTTTGAAGTACAATGAGAATCTCTGAGTGAAACTATGTACCTTTTCGTTCTTTTCTTTTCTTAACGAAACAAGACCTTTTATCAATGAGGCATGCGTCTTCTGAGCGGTATACTTACTCTTGAAGATCCTTTCAAAAATGTACCAATTAGGAATGGATTTTGCAGGTAGTCCAAAGTACCAGGATGCTGCTGCTACTTTTAGAGTATGAGGAAAAAGGCTACACACCACATCTTCATACTCTCCAGCCCTTAGCCCCTCTAACGCTAGGTAAAAGCTTTGAAGGTGATCATCTACAGCAATGTTATTTGCAGGGTCAAACTTGGGAAAAATCTTCTCAAAGGCTTGAGGTAGGTCATGTAAAGGAGGAGTTAAGTTTAGAGGTGACCTAGCTCTCCATGCTGGCAAAGGGTTAGGTTGATTACCAACCATGAGAAAAAGTAAGCAAGTAACACTAGGAGCAACAGGGTCTCAAGGATAGAATCGGAAGCTTCAAAACATCTGCTAGTAGGGTAGTTGTGGGAAATCAAATTCCACGGCCAGGATTTACTGGCGGACCTCCTTCTAGTGCCAAAACTGTTGAGGCCCGGAAATTCGTGGGCGGCAACAGTAAAGGATTCTCCCCAATCAACATTCCCAACTAGCCTGTTGACTGTTTGGTGTAGGGAATCCGTCCGGTTTACGGTTTGGCTACTGTAGGTCAAAGTAACACAAGGGTTTACCAGTTGCGGCCCGGTCCACCAGAATTTGTATTTTTTGACTTAATATATGCAATGCACATGCCTATCTTAAACATGCAGGGTGATAAAGATGCATGGAACTACACAATGTGTTGCACAGGTTCTTACCTCTCATCTTAGGTTCACAAACATCTAAACCACGTATGCAATCATGAAGTAAAACAACTAACTATCTATCCCCGGGGAGCCAAAAGAATAATTATTATTGAGTAATGTATTATTTCCATGTATGATAAACAAAATTACAGATAGCTGATATTTACGTTTACAAGACATGAACGAGAAAATATTCTAACAACCAGATAGCCAATTGTTATATAAGCCACATACATTACTCCGGGTGAATTTTCCACAAATTAAATTAGAAATCATTCAACAAGACATAGGTCATAAAGTTAGAACGATCTCACGATTCACGGACACAAACTGAAAAATAAAGTAGTTCATCTTTCTTCCATCCATGGTACGACATTTGGAAACTTCACAGCTCTTTCTCCAACAGGAAAACTAAAATCTTTTATTGCAAAAGGAAGTAGTTCTTCTTACAATATGTCCTCCAGTCTTACTGGGAAAAAAAGCCCACTGTCTTCTCTACGTTTCATATTTTTATACAAAAGCAAAAATTGGTTGGGTTGCCCAAAGTGACCTTTGGGCTTCCCAACCCTTTTGTCTTCCCAATGTTTCATCTTTTTCAAAAGCCTTTTACAAATGTATTAAATTACAACACGGTTGACCGGTCCTCTTTTGAGGAGGGTTCCGCTTGGTTTCCCAAGAATTTATTCCACGCTGTTGTTTTAGCAGCGAGATCTTCAAACAAGCTCGGCTCCAAAAACTGAATGTTCAGCTCGAACTTTTCAGCCTGGTTTCTAATGGCCTCTACCCTGGCAGTGTCCTGATGATGTTCCAGGAGCTTGCTGTTGCGTCAACTTAATCTGTTCAGCCTCCTGCTCTCGTAGTTCTTCATCTAACTTTCTATGGGCCTCTTCGGCTGCTTTCCTGGCAGCTTCTTCTATTTCTCTGGCTGCTTCATTGGCTCATTCAGCTGCTTCCTGGGCATCTTTCCTCTTATCTTCTTCTCCCTTTAGCATCCATTCTACATCCTCCTCTTCCAGCCTCCGAGCCTCCTCTCTTATTCTTTTGGCTGCTTCTTCAACCTTAGCTTGCTCGGCTTTATCTTGTTCAGATCCTTTCCCACCCTTGGTGGGATTCTCCGGCTTGAATCTTTTCCTGAGTGCTGCCATGTTAGGGGCATTCCTATAGACTGATTCGTCTTTATCGTAATGATGGCTGTATTCGAAGTATACTTTATGTTTCCTGCGGTGTTTCACTACTTTTCTATGAGTGTCATTTCGTTTGAAAGTCATCTCTCCAAAGTGGAACTTCCCAAGCTCCTCTACAAATTCTGCAGCCTGCTTCACATTGGTGAAACTGTAGCTGCCTAGCTTAAATGGTAGAGGTGGATAGGCAGCCTTCTTTTTCTGAAACAAGAAGTGACCAATACCGTCAATAAACACTTGTCTTACTGCCTCTTTGTGGACTATATAATCCGTGGCATACTTTGGTAGTAGATGGGGTGTCTTTGATCCCCCATACATTCTAATATACATGCCATTTTCAGTCAGGAAATAATCTCCATACTCTTCAATCACTTGCATGGCATCTTCAGACATACAATCACATCCCCCTCGGAAGATGAGCTTGTATAATGGCATAATAAATTGCTCACATACTTCTTGGTAGTGACCGTGGTACAGATGAGCCCATAATGGTTTGTCAGCTGAGTAAATAGGCATTCTGTCCCTATCCCATACAAACTAGAGGCCTGGGAAAGGTTGGTTGCAGAGTATGCAATCTATCAGAATCGAGCTCATATAAAACTCAGATCTTTTCCGGGCTTCTCCTCCTTTTGCTACAGCTACACAAGTGGAGAGACTACTCGACACCAGGCTGGCCCAATTGAAGACCGTTCCTTCTGTTGCCACATAGAAAATCAGGGGTATCCATTCAATTTTGAATAGCCTGCCATTAGCCCTCCCGAAAATCCTATTCAGCATTAGGGTTATGAATCTGTAAGGGGCTCTAAGACTGGCTGTGTCATAATCTTCAGTTGCTCTATGTCTATAGAGCTTCCCTGGTAATAGCATTCTCCTCATGGTTTCTACTAAATCCATTCTGAGGTTGTCCAGCCACTCATTGGACAAGAAGACCTGAGGTTCAGGCAGATGGTAAGCTAAGGCCACGTATCCAGGGCTAAATGCAGCATAGCCCTGACCCTCAACATTACACATAAGAATTATGTCATGGTTGGTGTGTGGCAGGATCCATTTCATCACTTCTGAGCATGGAAACAGCTCTGTCCTGGTGGCAACCTTCATAATGCCAGATTTTTCTATATTTGCATAAATGGGTGCTTCCTCAAGACCCATGTCTGGGACTTCCTTGTGGAAAATCAACCTGTATATGTCTCCCCATTTATACTCAGGTTCAACCCCTGTAACACATTGGGTGTCTTCATAGATGTACTTAGTTTTTGTTTCTGCTTCGGGTACTGATACTTCTTCCGCTGCTGGGACTTTCTTCTTCTGCCTTCTGGACATTGTGAGTTCGTCCTGCAATGTAAAACATTATGAAATTTAAGCAGTTTGAATTTGTGGCGTTGTGCATCAATTTATCTTTTCTCAAATGTATCATAATTGTGTCCATTCAATAAAATCAAATATAAGTTTCTCATATTGAGTAACCGCGCTAGCACACAGTATTGTGTAACGTGCTGTTATCCCATGCAGCTAATATATATATTATTCAACCTTACAATGACTTATGAATGAACCATCTTGTGCTTTATTCTACAAGTAGCAAGTTTATCAGTCATATTGGTGTTAGCATGAAATCTACATGAAATTGCAATATGCCACTTTTCGCATGGTAACAATACAAGCAAACTAGCATATTATGTGCAATATGCAATATTTCGCCATTAATCTATTTCATTAACAAACGGAGTGAAGGTTCGCGACAGTCAACATTTTAAATATAGAGCTTAGCACACGCGAGACTAATGACGACTTAAGCAGCTTACGGTGAAAAGCTCCATTACCCTGACCATACATCGTTCGGGAAACGTTTACTTTCTGCCCTAGATATTCCCATGGAAAACCACCTGAGCTGCTCTCAACCCACGCATTTCAAATGGCGAAACCCCCCCCGACAGGCTAGGGATTTCAAGCGACGGGAAACGAAAGGGCTGCTAGGGGTTTTGCACTCGACACGGGCTGCGACTAGAGCAGTGAAGGAGCGACACTGTCGACCGAAAAATTTCTTTCAACAACCCAGTGCCCCCTGGCAAACCAATGAATTATTCGACGGAACTATGCCTAATCGTGCGGGCAGAACAACCTGGGTTCAAAACCCCTGGCACGCACCTAGGGAAATAATCTCCCGCCAGACTCCCCAAAGCAAGACTCCAACCCCGACCACTCGCTATCTATCACGGACGCTCAGCAAGGCCTGGCGCAGACGGCGTAACGACCATCTGCGCCTAGACTTTTCAACACTTGCGCGCAAGAAATGACTAACAGGAGAAAAGTAATCGGCTTAACAGGTTAAAAACGCCCCCCCCTCACCCTAGGTTAAGATGATAACCGACCTAAACAAACTTAAACCCTAGCTGGGTGAGGAAAAAAACGCCGGGAACCTTAATCACGGTAGAAAATCAAAATCGTTCAACGCAATGGGGAAAAATGAGAGGCACCTACCTGGCAAACTGGTGAAACGATCAAGCTGATGACGGTTGGAATTCTACCCTCGCCACCTGGAAGCCGGTACTGTGACAGCAGGACCTTCTCTCGGCTTGAAACACGACAGCTCAACTCTCCGCGACAGTGCTCGAAAATACAATAAAACGATAAAATCCCCCGACTATCGCACCATATATATAACAAATGCCACACATGTGAGTAATTAAATCGGGCGCGAAACAAAAGCGGCGTCGGGCGACTAGAGCTTCAGCCCCCCCACAACGGTGGACCACCCCCAATACCAAATCGCCCGAACGACTACATATAACACACGCATGAGAACAATACATCGGGCGCCGGTGGATACCTTGGTCGGGTGACCAAGAGCCCGGACCCCTCCGTAACGGCAGATGCTCAAAACATGATGTCGTCCGTCACGGAGGAGTAAGAGATAGCCCAGCGCTCCGCCACAAGGTTGGCGAAAACAAACACACATCGGAGCGTTGAGGCAAGTCTAATTCTACATTGATCCGCAATGGCGGCGCTCAGAACCACAACCCGGACTGCAACATCGGCCACGAAAGTATCCAAACTCTCTCGACGTGGAATAAAAATCACCAGAAACATCAAGGACACGACAACCACCCGCAACGGTAAAACAAAGAAAACAACCTCCGCAACAGTCGGCGCGGAAAAGGCACTCCAGAGTAGAAAATCGTCCACAACGGCGGCGCGACCAAAACGATCAAGAGTTGAAAAACACCCGCAACGGTGGGCTCGTCAAACGAATTATCCCCGATACAAGAAGGCTTTGAAGGATTTTGGAAGTCGACAAGGAGCTCAATTAAAGATGGGATTCCTTAAACAATTAAATGAGGAGAAACAAATCGATTGATAGCAACCCAATTTCGAAAAGACGCTTCAAAATCCAAAGGCCAAAATCAATAGGTTGAAATCACGAAAAGAACTGACTAATTCAAAG
Source organism: Pseudotsuga menziesii (assembly GCA_001517045.1). Lineage (NCBI taxonomy): Eukaryota > Viridiplantae > Streptophyta > Pinopsida > Pinales > Pinaceae > Pseudotsuga > Pseudotsuga menziesii. The sequence continues at coordinate 261,719 of LPNX010858934.1, read as the reverse complement.
TAAAGGAGGGTCCCAAAATTTTCAGAATTTTGGGAAAATGTTGCAGGTGCAACAGGTTGTTATATGTGCAGGTGATGGTATATGATTGCCAATCAACCCACAAAAAGTGATGGGGCTGAGAAATTGTTTGTGTAAGTCTAGAAAACAGGTGACATGATGAGCTTCAAATAGAGTGAGTAAAACTCCATCTCATCACATGTGTGTGTCATGAGGGTAGGCCATGAGTGGGTCACTCATGAATATTATACTAAGGGTTTGCAATAATGATTCAGGCTTATTCCCCATGAACCACCTATATCTTCATAGGGTAGGAGAACTAAGGTAACATTGGATTAGTCTACATAACCAACTCCTCTCTCGTGGGAATTATCGAAAGGACATGTTGGGAGCATAACACCTTGATAATTACAGCCACAATGAGAATGCAACTATAATCAACACCTAATTAATTAAGGGAAATAATAAATTGATCATACATAACCTAAGTATATCATGATATGTTAAAATAAAGAAAGAATGATAAATAATTAAATAAGTAAATAAGTAAACTGAACTAAAGACTAAATTGCAATAAAAATAAATAAATTATTAGAGTAAAAATAAAAATCCTAACAAAAAGGAAAAACAACAGATAACCAAAGATAACTAAAATAAAAGGTGAGCAGATAAAATAAATAAAAATTAAATAAATATTTAAATTGAAGGTGATGCATAGAATGCATTGTTATTAACGGAAGGGTTAATAAAAGCAAGAAAGAAAGGAAGAAGGGGGAGCTTTTGGGGTCCTGCCATAGTTTGAGCACGAATCAATATTGTGACTCAGAGGCAACTGTAAAAGATGGTGGTTCAATACAATGTGAGTGGGGTTGGGAGCCTTCCAGTAGTATCTTGCATTGTATTTCTGTTGCTAGCCACATATTGTCAACCCTGTCGAGCTCGGGGGTCTGGGGGTATATACCCACCATGAGATATGTTGAAATACAATTAAAAACATGTTTAAATACATTTCTATTGTATTACTAACTTATCTCACTATAGGTTTAAATTATGCATTGTGGGTATTGATAATGCAAAATTACATTATGCATCCAACAAGTTCTTGCACTTGAAATATGGGAAAACTTATAAGGAGATAAGTTAAAAATATATTTTTCTCTCTCCAACATTTTTTTACCTTTATGGTTGAAAGTGTCACCTTAAATCCCAATGGTTCTTTTAAAGTGGATTTTTATAGTACATTTTTTGTTTCGAGGCCCACTTTTGACCTAACAATTTACCTAATGATTGTGGTTGGTGAGAATTTTAATTTACATGGCTATGAGATCATTGGGGTTGGGTACAATCATCATGAGGAAGTGTGAGGGATCCATATTCATGGAAATTAAAACCTCCTCCATTCCCATGCATAGCCTTCCCATTCTAGCTTGAATTGACTGATTCATTCAATATTCTCTCATGCTAAAACATAAGAAAAACTTTGAAAATTGCACTTGTGTGCTTTAAATTGGTATTTAAAACTGTCAATGACAAAATCTCATGGTGGAAGAGAAATATGTAGACTTGAGAAGTGTGATGGATCAATATAGAGGAGAATAGAGGCTATGTTGTTTAGGAAACCTCCATTTCCATCCTTAATTGTTGCTCATTAGTTTCCTTAGAACCAAGGTATAATTATGTTAAGTTATTCCAAAAGGAAAACATTAGGATGGGTTGTTCATATTTACACTAAGAGCACTAGAGGAGAGAGTAGGCATGACACATTATTGAGAAAACAAGGGAGTTGTCTTTATTGTGTTTTGTGGCAGTGGATGAGGATGCCATGCCTATTTGATGGTTGAATGGTTGCATGGAGTGTTTAGCAATGAACAACTTGGTCAATCCCAAGAGAAAATTCTAGGTGAGTGACAAGTGAGTATTTAGTGATTTTCCTTTTCAACAATAACCTATTAAATTGATTTGGGGTGGAATATACAATGGATGTTTATGGTTGGGTCGAAAATAGCTCATTAACAACTAGTTTCATATACCATTAGAGTGAAAGGATAAGTGTCGAGTATTTACTATTACGTCTCAATTTATAACTTGCAATTTAAGTTTAATGTTGTCTTAGGAATGAAATTGAAATGGAATCCTTCACTTAAATCATTCTTTTGCATACTTATTTGTATTGCATTATTTATTTGTATACATGTATGAATTCGAATGGATTTAATGCTTAATGGATATGGATTTGTACAGAGACTTTTCAATATGGGTAGTGTGCCTACTTTGTAGGTTGTGTAATGTTCTGAAGGGGGTATTATAGATTGATATCCATGACAATAGTTTTGGTATGGGGCCATTATCAACTGTCATAGTAAACAAATGTCCAATATTAAGTTTTTTGAATAAGTTCAAGTCAAATAGAGGTTGTTCTTGGCATATTCAGTTCACAATTTTCATGGATACTGACATGAACAAAGGCCATTGGTCAAAAGTTTATTGGTAGAATATTTGAACCTTTTTTGTCATTGAATACTATATACCATCAAAATTTTGGCCCTTTCTCCTATTTTCAAAAACATTTCATCTAGGTGGCTAGGCATCATAACTTTTTCTTTTAAGATTTGAGTGTTTGAAAGAGGTTCGACAAATTTTATTCATTTTGGGGTGTTACTTTGAAACAAGTTCAATGGATTATTTGGAAGAATCCCAATGGCATTCTTTCAAATAGGTCCAATGGCCTTGTCTCACATTAACTCGACATGCCTTCTTTGAAACAGGGTCAATAGGATCTTCAAAAGAAACTCGATGACCTTCTTTTGATTTAACTCAACAAAATTTCTTCAAATACACCTAATGTCCCTTATTTAAAAGAGGCCCAATGACTTATTTTAAAGTGGTCTAATGGGAATTCTTTTGAAGTAGTGTGATGGGTCATCACTTGAACTGGCCTAAAGGTAATGTTCAAATGGAGTGACATATATATGGTTCCAAGTCAATCATGGGGAAATTTTTTGAAAGGACGGAGTAGCCAAATATTCAAACTAACTTATTGTGTCAATATTTGAAAAAAATTGGAGTCGATGCATGTCCTCAAAGGATCCCTATGTTAGCATGTCAGTATTATGCGTGATCCTTGACACATCAAACAATGGCATAGTTGAAGGGAAATTGAACAAGGGATCTGAGTTACTGAAAATGTTGCACTTCCATCCCTTTGACCCCCTTGAGAACTCAATTTATGTAGAAAATATTATGATTTATAAAAACAATTAAAAAGGAACATGTTTAGTATTGTTTTGGTTTATAAATTTAACCATGGAGTATGCTCAAGACACTTATCATTTTGAAGTAAGTTCCATGGGAAAAAACATGCAATATAGAGTGTCGACAACCTTCCAATCCCACACACTCTGAATAGAATGTGTCATATAATGTTTCATAACCAGCTCCCCATATGAATTATCTCTCATATCCTTCTACAGTCCTAGCATCCTCTTAAGCATGCGAAATGGGGTGTTCTTTTGTGCCACCTACACCCCTCCATGTGCTCTGTGGTTGTGGAAAGATGTAAATCCATCCCAAGAGGTTAATTTACTTATTGACAAGATCTTCATATTTTTTTTAGAGTGATATCCTTCACTTCTCCCCTATTCAACTCAGAGTCAGTTTGGCATGTGTAAACCCCTTCATTGGCAAGTTGATCTGCAAGTTTATTGATTTTACGTCAAGCATGAAAGGGGATGATCACTGAGATGAGAAACTGAAGGGAGACCATATGATATAATTCATCCTCTAATTGCCAATTTTGGCCAATTATTTCACTGGGGTATCATTTTTCAAGCATTGCACCAAACTTTTAAGAATTTGAGAGTCGCCTTCCACCATGAGCATGGTGTATCGGTGAGTGATGTCGATAGTTAAATCGTTGGAGATCCCTACTATTTAATTGAAAGTGTTTCTCTCTCTACTAAGGTATCCATGAAATAGATTCAAAATGTGACCATTTTCATTCATGAATACCCCTTTGTATCCTGTAGGAATCCAGTTCCCTTTGGAGGTACCACCAAAGTTGAGCTTGATGAAGCCTTGAGAGGGAAGAGACTAGAAATTTGGACTAGAGGTTTGAGGTGTTTGTCTACTAAGAAAAGAGGGAAAAAGTTGGACTTTAATTCCCCAATCTTGAAAAATAACATGTTCTAAGACATTAAATTCAAGGTCTCAGTCTATCCAAGACTGGAGATTCATAGTTTCCATGATGCTATGTTTCATCTTGGCCCATATGAGGTTCATATGTATACCGATGTTTTGAAAAGTTAGGATGTTCCTTTCCTTCCATGTCTCCCAAATAAGAAATCTTAGAAACAAATACCAAATTCTTCTTTGGAAGGGTCTAGTGAAAGGATCAATCAACCAAATTCCAATTAAATTGTATGAGAATTAAAATCTGAATGTGATGAATTGAGAGCTAAGGCATTCTAGTAGCATCAGAAGGCATAATTTTTTAGAGGCATTGTAGGTCTAATTTCAAATTTTGAAATATTCAACTTTGAAGGAAACTTGTGTGGTAAAGATCACAAAAATATTTAGTTGTGTTGAAACTATTCAAGACACGGATCTATGGCTAATGTTTTGGCTAATGGATGGAGTGACAAATACTTTTCCAAACAGGGAAGTAGGCATTCTTTTTGCATGTCCTATGATAATCTATTTGTTAATGAGTTCTCATAAAAGTATGAAAACTTGAAATATTATTTTTGGAAGTTGGCAAGTTTAAAGGACTAAATAATTCATTTTGCAGCAGTGGAGAATGATAATGAAATAATTTTATTTTGTGAGCTGCAATATCTAAGGAAATGATTGAAAATATACAAAGTGTATTTGGTTAAAGAAATTTATCTCAAGTTGTTAGCCATTCTTCCTATCCTAAAAACCTCTTAGCTAAAACATTTGATGAGATGGAAAGATAAGATTGAAGATAGAACGTGAAGCAATTGAATCCATGTTTTCAGGAATTCACTTAGTGATTTCAGGAAAAATCAGATCAATTTTGAAGCATGAAATTGGTATTGAGATAAATAAAAATTGAATCAAATTGACATCCATGTAACTAATTTTATCCATAATTCCACCTTCTTCATGAAGTTATTTTTTTCAGAGGCCAACTTGCAGCAAAATATTGATTCAGTTCCATATTCCAAGGTTGATAGTTCTCTTCATACAATTTTTAGTAGTTTTTTATATAATTGTTAGAGATTAGCTTAGGCCATTTTTTTTAGTACATATCAAATTGTTTTAGGGTAGTGGGGGTTTGACCAGGAGAAGAGGAAAGATATTTTCAACTTCTATATCTTATATTTTTCTGGTTAATGGAGAAAGAGCAACAGACAAGTACAGATTGATTTCATGTCAAATATTCTTGTGTTAAGTGTTTATCAAAAGTGTGTTCTCTCTTTGTACCTGATTCTTCATGCTTAATAATTTGTTTCTTTTCATTATTCCACCACATCACAAAAAATTTATAGCTTGAGAAACATTGTCTATCTTGCCTTTGTTGTTGACCTACTCACAAACGAGTTATTGATATTTCACATTCAAAGTGTGAACTGCATGACTCCATTTCCCAATAGTTGATCTCTAAATCTTGTTCAACCATCTCATTAAACAAAAACCCTTAGTTGTTACAAATTTGGTCATTGAGCTTCATATTAATATGCTACTGAAGTGACATTGGGTAGTATACTTCCAGAGAGATCCCTCTTTGACTCAAAGGGCCAACTTTCAATCTAAATATTGGTTTGAGGTTACCTTGGAAAGTTTCTCCCACATTCAAAGAAAATTTTCTAAGAGATAACACCATGATCAAGGTATATATACCGATATCAGGTGATCAAAACATACTAATGATTCCCACATATTAATGTGGTCCTAAGTATTGTGTTTCTTCCGTCAACCATTTCTAGCAATAAGAGACTCATTTGTGGTGCTCAAATATTTCTAAATACACTTATATCACAACCTAAATGAAAAAGATACACAAATATGTATCATTAGTGGTTTGAGGCCTCATTCATGGCTCTTGGGTATTAGAAGATACCTTTTAGGACTAATGTCCAAGTTTCATTAACTAACCTTTATACAAACCATCAAACTTGTATTTCTTAGTTCTCTAAAACTGCTAATGGTTCCAATATTCCCTATAAGAGGAAAATAATTCACATGGGAGATCATGCATGTTGGCTCAAGGTATTTTTATTGGCCCTCAATGCATAAAATATTCCTTTAGGTTGTGAGGTGTTGGTTTCCTTCATCCACCATGTTGAGAACCATGCAACCCATACATTGTTCTTGAAAATTATCATGGTGATGATAAACCCATTTTGAGGCCAAATATCCCCTTTAGAGGTCATGTGTTTTTTTTCAAGGAATTTTTCTTGGGAATGGCTTCCTATCATGTTGATTTAGTGATATGGGTTCCCAGGTGCACGATGGGGAAAACAATTAAACTAAATGAATCAAGTACTATCATGGAGGAAGAATATTAATAATCGACAAAGCAGGAAATACACTACACACAGAAACATACACACATACACAAACAACATGCAAGAGTTCAAACCAATATCCATTGTTTCATTACTTCTATATTACTTGATTGTTAATTAAAATAATGCACATGCTTATATAGAGTGCTCAAAATTCTTGGGTTGTCTACCTATTATGTTTAGTTACAAGAGAAGTTGGAATGGTTAAGAATTTCAATCATTACAAACAACTAGAAGACAGAGAGACAATCTATCATAGTCATGTTGATCATCAGTGTCGACGATGCTTATCGAGGTGTTGAATATGTCGAAGTTGACATTGAACCTGTTGAGTTCATGTCGAGGTGAAGGGTTCTTGAATTCAAAATTGACCTGTCGAAGCTGAAAAACACTGTCAATTCTTGGGTGGATCATACCTCCTTCCTTAACAAACAATGGTCCCCATTGTTTATTCGTACAAATGAGGAAACTTGTTGGTTATATTAGTAGCATAGTAAGATTTTCCTTGTGTTGGGAGATATCCATATTTAGACACCTGAAACAAGGGAATTGTCTTCATCCTTGTATGGTGTATTTGTCATCCCACAATGGTTTCACAAGGAAGAGGATCCTGAACATATGGATGGATTTCTTAGGGTTTTGTTGTTTGCAAGTAATTATGTTCTAGCATTGGTGTGTGGTATGGTTGAAGTAGATCCACATTAAATACTGGATGCAAACCCAAGCACGAAGGAATGTCGAGTTGAAAATCATTTTCTCCAATCTACTTAAGAATAGTGTACATACCATAACGCAATGACTTCAGCGTCTTTTATGGACCAGTGAAGTGTTCCTTCTTGATATGCAACTAGAACTAATCCCCAATTTGAAATGCATGAGGAATATGATGTTTATCGTGTAAGGCATTAGCTTTTGCATCATCTCATTGCAACATGTTTTTTCTTGTTTCTAGATGTCGTAGATTTGATATTGAAACTTCAATGCCTTTTCAAATTCTTTTTGGTCAGAGTTGGTGTCATTTGAATGTGTCCATGAACTAATCAATTCAATGGGTGATGAGGGTTGAAATCCATAACAGATCTCAAATGGATTCTTTCCCATGGAGCTTTGTTGAGCATGATTGCAACTTTGGTGTATATATGGGAGACTTTCATCCCATATTCAATGATTCTTGTAGTTGTACATGTGAATCATTTGTATTACCAAGTGATTCACAACTTCCATTTGTCCATTTGTTTGAGGATGAAAATTCGTTGATAAGGAGAGTCTTGTTTCGAGCTATTTCCAGAGAGTGTTCCAAAATATGCTGACAAATATGGGATCTCTATTGGAAATGATGGTCATGTTAGGATTATTATTACTCCCTTGATCATACTGTCTATTAGAGTAATTATTTCCTAACTTAGGAACCTTAATTAATTAATTGGGTCCATTGGTACCATTGGGTCCACTAGTACCATTGGGTCCACTTGGCCTAATCAGAACACATGTACCAATCACTGGAGTGTGGGTAACACTACTAGAGGTTAATTTCCACTTACTCCATGTTCCTGCATCAGTTTCGGTGCCTCCTAGACCAATCCCTACACTTTAGGATCCAATGGGAGTCCCAACACCAACCTACTTCAGTTAGTTGTAGTTAGTACTAGTTAGGATCAGTTAGCCCCCATTTAATTTTAGTTAGTTCACAAACAATTATCTAGTGCATGTATTGCATGGATAATGCATGGATACATGTGGAGTAGGTGCCTTTTCCCACCTAACACACTCAGTTGCACTGTGTTAACTAGCTGTCACTGTTTGTTTGAGTTGGTTGGACATTTGGGAGTTGATTTTGGACTCCGATATTGATTGAAAGACCATGATTTAGAGATTTAGTTAGATACAGTCATATCCAATTGGGAGATTCAAATTCATATCCCATGAATTCTAATTATTCCTATGTAAAATATTGTAACACCGGATATTATTATTGTGAATGATACTATAAATTCCTGAGCAATACTTGTCTGATTCCTGTGTGGTTTGTTTTGTTCAATTTGTATGTTCATTCTCCATCTATTAGTTGCAAAAATTATTAGAACTATCTGCTTGAATATCTAAATGGAATTCAACTTCTAAAATGGTATCAGATCCTTCTCAGGCAGGTTTCATGGTTGTTTCTCTCCATTGAACATCAGAAGCAGTTGAGTTTCCATAGAAGTCCCATGTGAAAATTTGCTAGCTCTGGATTTATTTAGAGAAGCGGAGAGGGCATGACAGACCCTAAAAATATGTTCATGTCAAGAGGAAGGCCATGATTCTAACATTTCATATGTTTTAGTGTGTTATTGCAGTGAAATTGACAAGTGCTACGTAGCTTGTGTGAAGTATTTGCAGTCTTTCAGCCGAAGCAATTATGAGTTCTCAAACTCTTGAACCACGGATCCTCACAACTTCCAATTATCTTGATTGGGGGATTGATATGCAGCTGGCCTTGTGCAAGCATGGCTACCACAATATCATACATGGATGGGAGCCTGAGCCTCATCACTTGGTAGAGAGGAAAAAGTTTCTGAACCGGTGTGATGAAGCATTCGAGTACTTATGTACTTATGTTTCTAGAGATCTCCTCTTCCACCTAGAAGGATTGAGGACTCCTAAAGAAGCCTTGGAGAAGCTTGATAGATTTCTTAACAAACAAGATGAGATTTGAGGACACATTATGGAGAATGATTTGGTATCTTTACATCCCAATAGTTTCGAGACTATTGAGAAATTATTTACTAAATTTAAGTCTCTAGTACTCCAATGCAGATAGTGCGGGATAGAGCAGAAGGATGAGAAGAATGTCCTTTCCATACTCAGCAAACTAGGCCCTGAGTATTTTGTATTTTTTTCCATATTTCATTCCAAGTGGGATAGCTTTCCTAATTGGAAGGTTCCTTCCTTAGATTATTTTTCTGAGTCTTTAATCAAGGAGCAAGACAAACTGATGATAATGGGAGTCATCAAGACATCCAAAGATCAAGCTCTCCTAGTTTCTGACTCTTCCAAAGCAAAAGAAAAGGGGAAATCAAAGAAGAAGGAGCCAAATGTAGCTGATTCGAAGCCTAAACAAAATCAGCAAGCTTCCGAAGAGGCCTCCGGCTCTAAGAAGAAGAAATTTGAGAAGAAACTATGTCCCTATTGTGAAGAAGGGTACCATATTGAAGAACATTGTATCAGGAAGAAAATTTATGAGATGACTGCTCTTCTCAAGAAGCATAACATTGCTTCCCCACAAAGAGAAAAGAATTTAGATAATGGACATGAAAGATGTCATGCTTTGAAAGTAGGACTACATCGGTCTACAACCTATTTCATCGATTCTGGAGCCTCTAACCACATGATGGCCTCTAAGGATCTCTTCTCCTCTCTCAATATCAATGAAGGGCCCATTATTTGCATGAGAGATGATTCACAAATTCCAGCAGTAGGAAGACGCACCATTAGAGTGAAGCATGGTGTGTTCAAATATGTCCTATATGTGCCCTCCCTTGTAGCTAATATGTTGTTTGTTTACTAGATGACTCACACCAGCTCACCAAAGCAAGTGCTGTTTAGACCTGACTCAGTGGAGCTCACAAAAATATCAACTGGGGAGCTTGTAGCGAAAGGAGTTTCTGAACATGCCTCCAAGGAATATATTTCCTCTTACATGCCATACATAGTTCCAGCATCACCCCATCTTTCATTCGAAGCTTATGAAGGTATAAACATTCCTTCACTTCCTATTGCAGTTTCAGTTTCAAATCCTGACATTCCTGATTCAAATTCAGAAGAGGAGTCATCCCAACATTATCCATACATTAGGTTTACACCTCAAAGGGATCTAGATCCAGATCCAGCATCTACCTCATTCCAGCAGCCTAAATGGGCTAATAAAATCATAGAAGCAGCTGGATATGGTGCTGGGGATCCATATGATAAAAGAAGAATGAGGTCCCCGTATCAGAAGGAGAGTGTTGCACTATCTCACACAGATCCTCTTCTTGCTGAGAGGTATTTTATGATGCTTGGGTCAGATCCTCAATCCTTCAAGGAGGATTTCCATGGTCCTAGATGGTAGGTAGCCATGGATGAGGAGTTTGATTCGCTACATGACAACCAGACCTAGGAACTTGTCTCCTTACCTCCAGGAAGGAAGTTGGTACAGTGCAAATGTATCTACAAAACCAAAATAGCTGTTGATGGGACCACAACCAAATACAAGCCTCGGTTGGTGGTGTTGCTGCCGCAACTGTCCTCCCCAAATTTATTCTTGTTTAAATTCTGGGCCCCTCCTCATCATTTTGCCTGGTTGGGTCGTTAAAATGCTTGAGCTGATCGGGCATTTTTTCTTTCGTTTTGCTTTGAATATTGGATGCCAGCAGGATTATTCATTGTCATGTTCAATTTCAGCTAAGCGTGGATTTCTAGCCATGAATAAGTAAAATTTTGTTGTTCAGGGCAGCCGTGGCGAAGAAAACAATTTTGATTGTTAACGCGGCTCAAATCCTTGAGTTTTCCCATAATCGGGCCTCATTTTTCTGTTGGATCGGAAGCTGCAAATTCTCAGCCTCTCCATCGTTGCGGCTCCAAGATCTTTTCTCCATCTGAAGTCAAAACCCATCCGACGCCCAATTCATTTTAGCCTTCGATCGCTTGCCCGTAGCCTCAGCCTCTCCGCCGTTGCGGCTGGGTGATCTCTTCCACTCCCGATCTGAGTGTCCTCCTACATCCGACTTAGTTCTCCCGTCCGCTCCGTGTATCCTCTAACCCACCTCCTCCGCTGTTGCGGCTCCTAGAGTCTTCGGGTTTCGGAAACTAAAACCATCCGACGCCTGATTTATAGCCTATCCCGCCCGCATTTCGCTTGGCTGCGACTTAAGCCTCACCCGACGTTGCGGCTGGAAGATCCTCCTGGCCCCCGAGCTTACTTCCTTCTAACTGCTGACTTGATTTTTTCTTGCCAGTGACCATAGGATATTTTTCCAGGCCCGTATGTAGTGCACCCGGCCTTTTCCTTGTAAGATGGTGGTTAATTGATAATATTTATTGTTGAACCATGCTCGTGAATTGACTGCAGGCAGTTTCAAGGAGACCGGTTGATCCACCACGATAAGAAGAAAGACTAACCCATTTGGCGGAGGTATGACTGGAACGAGGCAAATGGAGAACGAAGTCCAAAGCTATAAAAGCATGATCCCAGAAACGGATCAGTTACCAAATGTTTCATGATCACATACTGACAAAAGATCGGAATATGAAGCATTGAAGAAACGGAAAGACCACGCGTCTGGGGAGGAAAACGAAGCACTCAGTAGTTGTAGTTTAAATATTTGAAAGTGGGAAGAAGAAAGGGCTTTTTCCCCTGGAAAATTTTGTAAATGTTTGCTTGTAAGAGGAACTACTTTGTTTTGCAAAGGAAAATGCAATTTTTGCCTGTTGGAGAGAGTGAAAAGTGGAATGTATCAATGCAACGCAATTAATAATGTTGAAGAGGAACTATTTCATTTTCAACTGTGTTTCATTTACTGTAAGAGTATTTAATGTTATGAACCTATGTTCTTGTTGAATGTTCTTCAGTAGTTTCTGGGATATTGATTTCACTGTGAGTAATTAATGTTGTTATAAAATGATCGGCTATCTGGTTATTTGAATATCTTGAAGTGTTCATGTGTCTTGAAGGAAATATCAGCTACCTGTGATTCTTCATAATTCATGTGCAAAATGTATTGCTCACCCAAAATGATAACCTTGCTCCCTAGGGATAGATAAGATAGTTAGTTGTTTCTTTTATATCTGATTTGGCTGCTTGCGAGCATAAGATGATAGGTAAGAACCTGCGCATCACATTGTGACCGCTCCCTGCATCTTGATCGCTCTGCATTTAGTTAGGCACTTGCATCTCATTTCTTAAAGTCAAAAGACAAAAAACTCGGTGGGCCAGGCCACAACCGGTAAAGCCTTCGTTTTGTTTCTTGACCTACGGTAGACGGACCGTAAACCGGATGAATTCCCTATTCCAAACAGTCAACGGGATAGTTGGGAACATTGATTGGGGAGAATCCCTTACTGTTTCCGCCTGCGAATTTCCATGCCTCAACAATCTTGGCGCTAGAAGGAGGGCCTCCAATGCATGGATGGCCGGGGAAACCCGTTTTCCCGAGATTATTCCGCTAGTTATAGTTCAGAAAGTAGTGGACCGCGTAATCCCATTCCGGAAGAAGAAAATAGAGAACATCTATATGCTGTTGGTAATGAAATTGTCAACGATCTGAGAAGACATACCCGTGCTTATGTAAATAAGATTGGAGGGTTGCTGATTATCCACGAAATTCCTATAAGAGAGTACAAGAAGAAAGACCGTCCTATAGTAGAAGATTCAGTGTTGGTTGGAGACTGGGAAGAACTTGTGGAAACCACCTTACAGGAAGTTGAATTGCCTTTGAACCAAGTAGGCCCATACACCCCTTATAGTTCTCCTGTTCACACCCCTGTTGGTTCACCTCCTCACACTCCTATTGGTTCCCCTCCGCACTCTCCACCTCAACTCATGGCCGGTGTTAATGCCAACCAACCTCCTCCCAATCCACCTAATCCACCACCTGCATGGAAATCCAGGTCACCCCTAAACCTGACTCCCCCTTTGCATGACCTACCTCAAGCCTTCTAGAAGTTACTGCCTAAATTTGACCCCAATGAGAAGATTCTAGTGGACGACCACCTACAAATTTTCTACTTGGAAATAGAAGGTCTGAGGGCTGGGGAACATGAAGATGTAGTGTGCAGAATTTTCCCGCATACCCTCAAAGGAGCTGCTGCATCTTGGTACTTTGGGTTTCCTGCTAATTCTATCCCGGATTGGGATACTTTTGAGATAATTTTCAAGAGTAAGTATGCAGTTCAAAAGACTCACGTAGCCCTTATGAAAGGATTATGTGCACTAAAGAAAGAGAAAAAGGAGAAAGTGCACAGTTTCACACAAAGGTTCGCTGCATATCTTAAGAACTTTTCTGAAACATACAAGCTTTCAGACAAAGTACTAATTGAGTACTATACTTCAGCTTTGGGTCCATATTTGGCCATGTTTGCTAAAGGTAGGGCCAAGGCTACTTTGACAGAGACCTACGAAGAAGCAGAGGTGGTGGAAGCGGAAAGAGAAAGTATCAAAGACTATCCAGAACAATCGGGAGAGAGAGGAGAGAGAAGGAAAACTTTACTATTCACTAAGCCTAAAGAGGAGAAAGCACCAGATTATGAGAGTATGGCCAAAATTATGCAAAAGCTGTCTAATAAGATCATAAGCTTGGAAAAAGAGAAGGAAACACAGAAGTTTTATAGACCTTATTATAAGAAAAGGGAGGAAAACAATCAGTCCCTGACTCCTCCTCACAATATTGCGTCTATGAATCTGACAAAGATAGGGATGGAAAATTTCTGTACCTTTCACCAGCAGCCTCACTCCCAAAGGAACTGTACACAATGGATAAATTCAATGACGTTAGTTATGAATCAGATGTTAGATTCGAGACTAACGGAAGAAGATGATGATGAAAAGAAAGAAAATGCTGCTTCTACTTCTACAAAGGAACAGGAAGAAGAGACTATGGCATTTTGGAGTTCTATCTCCTTACTCGATGCAGAAGAAGATATAACTAAAAAACACAAAGATATCAGGGAGGCTAACGTGACAACTAGAAGTCAAGGGACGATTAGTAATGATAGTCTCTTACTCCCAAAGATCAGAAGGCTGCAAAGAAATATCAAGAAGAAATTTCAAGATAAAGCCGTGGTGGATACATTAGAGAGAATTTGAGGTCAAAAATGGGCCTCAAAAGGACCAAAATTTACTATAAAAATCAACCAATTACATTCTAGTAGATGACATCATCCCCCATGGTTGAGGTGGCATTGCAATAGTTAAGAATGCTTATTTGTCACATTTTCTATGGTGGATGAAAACCCATAGTTAACCAAGGTAGTGGTACAAGTACTTTTAAGTCATAAAGTGAAGTACTCATAATTCATAAAAATGTCTCTTCACATTTTTTTATAAAATAATATATTGTCATTTTCATGCTTTTTAATTTTAAATTATATATTCACTCAATTGTATTTAATATCATAATGTCAAACTAATATATATATATAATCTTGTACTTTTAAAATAAATGAAATTCATGAATGATATTTATATGAAAAAAATATGTTAGTTATGCATATAAATTAAATTCATTTTTATTTAATTTTAGTTACAAGTTAAAGACAAATAAATGTTAAAGGACAATAATTTTTTGGGAATTTACAATGAATCTTAGTCACATCATTGTAGAGTTATTTTATTAATTTTATTTATAGTCAATTTAGAAAAGTAACTCAACCATGGTTATTTATATTCTGCATAAAAAGTAGTGTAGGAGGTGAGTTGTCATATATACCTACCCCATAAAACCCCTAACTCGTAATATTTTAATATATCTTATATTTTTGTAGTACATCTCTTAGGAGGCCCTTTTTTGACCTCAAATTCTCTCTAATGAGACTCAGGAATGCACTATTACCAGCCAAGATCCTAAGCAGAACAGAACGCTGCCTGAACTAAACAAAGAAAAGGTGAATGCTGATAAATCTCAGTCCATTAAACAATAAATAGAATATGACATCGTTGAAGATTTAAAAAAGATAAAGGCAAATGTCCCGCTATTTGAGATGTGCAAAGTACCTCAACAAAAGGAAAAGTTGTTGAAAGCACTGGAAACATCAGAAGAGGAGCGGCCTGCTGAAAATCAACCTCTGGACGAAGAAGAAATCAGATAAGCTAGCACTGGAGGCAAGTCTAAAACTAAAAAACCACCCTTCCTCCTGACATTTAAAATTTTTAATCATAACGTTCACAATTGTCTAGTAGACTCAGGGGCGTCAATTAATGTCATGCCCATATCAGTATGTAAGAAAATCAATGGGTAGTTTAAGCCAAGCACGTGGAGGGTGGTGCAATTGGATAGGACCGACGTTAAGGTAATTGGTGAAATGGAGGATGTTCTAATTCGTTTGGCATCAAATGAAAAAGTATGCCAAGTTATCAACATCGTGGTGGCTGATATACCAGACGCCTATGGCCTGGTCCTGAGCAGAGATTGGTCAGCTAAATTGAATGGATACTTCGCCTCAGATTGGTCACACCTGTGGTTGCCATACAAAGGAAGTCCCAATCAGATTAAGGTTTTGAGAGAGCCTCGCATGAATTACAATGTTACCCAACTGGATGAGAAGAATATACCAGTCGAACCTGTGTTGGGAAACTACTTTATTGAACTAGAACCAGGGAACTATCAAGCGAAGAAGGCCAGTGATACATCTAACACCCAGCCTAAACTCCTTCAATTCTCGCAGGCTGATGAGTTTGATTGTAAAATAATAGATTTAGCAGTAGAAGTAGATTCTTTTTCAGTAGATAATGTTTTTTGGACTTTATTTTTTGATGGATCTAAAACTTTAGAAGGGTCAGGGGCCGGCTGTGTCCTCATTGATCCACACACAAAAAACACTTCCTGTCCTGTATATTAGAGTTTGAGTGTACTAACAATATGGCTGAGTATGAAGCACTGCTGCAGGGACTCAAGAAAGTGATTGAGCTAAAGGTTAGTAATTTTAAAGTTTTTGGGGATTCAAAAATAGTTGTAAAGCAAATAAGAAATCAAATACATTGTGTTTCCCCCCATTTGAAAGCCTACCAAAGCGAGGTATGGGATTTGCTTAAATGTTTTCATGAATTCAATATTGTTTCAATCCCAAGAATGAAAAACACGGCCGCTGATATTTTGGCCACATCAGCTGCCAGGCTGGTACCCACTAATAACATATGTTCTATTGAATTACTTTTCAGGCCCTCCGTACCAGATATGATCACCAATCTGAGGGTGTTCGATGATGACCAGCAAATCATAGAATGTTTGACCAATGAGGATGTATTCAAAGGAGCGATCATCGATGATGAAAAACACCAAGCCGAGATGAAATTTGACAATTTCATCCCTAAAGGAGTCAGAACATTAGAGAAGATGTTTGACTTGAATGAAAAATTCTGAAGACCCACTAATGTAAAGACGCACAGCTCAACCTTGCAGTTCGAACTGATAAATTTGGGGACTGAGACGGATCCTAAGTTTGTGAACCTCGGAAAATGCTGTTCACCTAGTGAAAGGGATAGGTTTTTCAGTTTGTTCAAGCAATACAAAGACGTCTTTTCCTGGACTTATGCAGATTTGAAGACCTACGACACCAGCATTATTAATCATATCATCCCTATTAAAGCAGGTGTCAAGCCATATCAGCAGCCGTTAAGGAAGATGCACCCCAAGTTGGAGCCACTAATTCAAAGCGAGGTAAAACAATTGTTGGACGCTAGGATTATTTTTAAAGTCCGGCATTCAAAGTGGGTGTCAAATTTGGTGCCGGTCAGAAAAAAGTCGAGAGAAATCAGACTATGTGTGGATTTTAGAAACTTAAACGGTGCCTCAGACAAAGACAACTATCCGGTGCCTCCCATGGAGCAATTGCTACAGATGGTTTCTGGTTATGAATTATTTTCATTGTTAGATGGATTCTCTGGTTACAACCAAGTGTTAGTGGCCGAGGAAGATAGAATGAAGACAATGTTCGAAACTAAATGGGGAACTTTCACATATAGAAGAATGCCTTTTGGATTGATTAATGCTAGCGCGACATTTCAGAGAGCTATGGACATAGCTTTCCATGGACTGATTGGACGAAATGTGGTGGTCTACCTTGATGATATCACAATATTTTCAAAGAAAAGAGGGGAGCACGCTTTCCACCTAAAGCAAATTTTTGAGCGCTGCCGGAAGTATGGCATTTCCCTCAATCCTAAGAATTGCGTATTCGCGGTCACAGAAGGCAAATTACTGGAGCATATAGTTTCAAAGAGAGGTATATCTATAGACCCAAAAAGAATCAAGGCCATTGAACAAATCCCCATGCCCCATAATAAAAAAGGAATGAAATCCTTCATGGGGACAATAAACTTTGTGCGTAGGTTTGTGCCTAATTTTGCTCAGACTGTCAAGCCACTGCAGCAGATGGTCAAGCAGAATGCACAGTTTAAGTGGACTGAAACTGAAAAGACTGCTTTTAACAAAATCAAGACTGATGTTTCCCATGCGCCCTCCCTGAAAAGTCCAGACTTTGATAAAGACTTCATTATGTACACATTTGCATCCGATGATTCATTGGTAGTCGTGCTTACACAAAAGGAGGACGGGGGTGATGAATTCCCAATCTCTTTCATGAGCACTGGGCTTCAAGGGGCTGAATTAAACTACATAGCCATTGATGAGCAGGCTTATGCAGTATTTAAGGCAGTGAAGCTTTTCAGGCCTTACATATTAAACAATCGGACCAAGGTAATAGTCCCTTACCCAGCAGTAAGATCTCTTCTCATTCAGAAAGAGTTGGGAGAAAGAAGAGGCAACTGGGTAACAGCCCTTCAAGAATACAACCTCGAATTCAAACCGGATACTATAGTGAAAGGTCAAGGGCTATGAAAAGTGATGAATGGAAGTAGAAATAATGAAGAACAAGCATTGGAAGAGGAAGACGAACTGCATGTAATGGATGTATGCCCTCTGTTTACAGCTTCTGATTCCTGGTATAGGGACCTTGTGCATTACTTATAGTCGGGGATATTACCAGAACATTGGAATTGCAAACAAAGAAGAGCTCTGCGTCTCAAATCAGCCTCTTATCATCTTGTTGAAGGAGTGTTATTCAGAAAGAATTATGACGGGGTTCTCCTTAGGTGTTTAGAAAAGGAAGATGCAAAGAAAATAATGGCAGAATTACATGATGGTCTGGCTGGGGGACATTATTCCAGCGACACTACAGCCCACAAAATCCTTAGAGCCAGTTACTATTGGCCTACACTCTTCAAGGATGCACATGCACATGTCAGGAAATGTGATATTTGTCAACGGTGTGGTGGAAGGCAGCCCAAGGCAGCCGCACCCCTAAAGCCTGTTATGATCTCAGAACCTTTTGAACAATGGGGGTTGGACATTATCGGGGAAATAAAACCAAATTCTTCCCTGCTGCACAAGTACATTCTCACTGCGACTGATTATTTCACCCGCTGGGTCGAAGCTATCCCATTGCGCAAGATCAACGAGGACGAAGTCATCAGCTTCCTACAAGATCATATCATGACCAGGTTTGGAGTTCCAATTTTAGTAGTTTTTGATAATGCCAAATACTTTTCATCCATTAAATTGACTGCATTTGCTCATGATAAAGGGATAAAATTACATTATTCTGCTAACTACTATCCGCAAGGGAATGGCCTGGTTGATTCCTCCAATAAAAACCTCATTATAATCCTAAAGAAGACTGTCATAGAAAACCAGCGAAGTTGGCACTCAGCCTTACCCAACGCCCTGTGGGCTGACAGAGTCACCCCCAAGTCTGCAATAGGAGTGTTACCTTATACCCTTGTGTACGGTGAGGAAGCTATCCTGCCTCCCAATATCATGCTGCCATCTTCCATACTAGCTCAAGAGTCTAGGGGGTCGGATGATGAGGTTCTCCAAATAAGAATATATAATCTCCTGAAGGCAGAAGAGGCCAGATCCAAGGCTAGAGAACGTTTTAAACAACAGCAAGAGTCAGTTAAGAGATGGTTTGACAAACATAAAGCTGGGAAAAAGGACTTTGAGGTAGGAGACTTAGTCCTCAAATGGGATCACCCCCATGATGAGAAAGGAAAGCATACCAAGTTCCAGCAGTTATGGGTAGGCCCTTTTCAAATTGTAGCCAAACTTGGCCCTCCTACATATAAGCTACAAGATTTATAGGGATGGGAGGAGAACTTGCGAGTTAATGGTTTGGTCCTCAAACCTTACTTTTCTTGAGTTTCTTTGGGTTTTCCGTCTTGTATATAAATAAGCTGTGGTTTTTTTTCGAGTCATGCTTTCATTCGATTTAACTTCAAGTTTTTTATTTTCAATAAGGGGAATGAACTTGCGGTTGTCTGGAGGATATCAAGGTCTTTTGGGAATAGCAAATACATTGAGTGCCAGCCTGTGTATTGCTAAAATATTTCTTACAGCCTAACAATTTTCTTCAATAAAATGTTCTGTGTGTTGAGGTCCTGCGTAACCCCTACGAATTAAGCTGGATTCGAAGAGTCTGGAGTACTATGTCGGGGCTCCATCCACATCACATTTAAAATGTTCTAAGGAGCAAAAGTAAAGGACCCATGGGCGGAAGCAAGGTGAACATTGTATTAAATATAAATGATCCCATGCCGAGAAACTAATGCCAAAAGGCAAGTAGAGAGTCAAAAATTCTATAAAAGAATCATAAATCAAAGCAAGTGCTGAATCATAAATACTAAATTGCCAAAAGATCCTCTCCATCCGTGAGCTGAAACTTAAAGTAAATCACTCACACAAAAGGGCACTATGGGATAGAGGATCCTGAATTAAAATTCAGTAAGAAAGGCGTATAGAGGGACTCAGATGAAAGGGACAAAAGTCCAAAAGCACAAAAGTGTTAAAATGGCATGGGAATGAGGAACAAATGAATATTGCTATTTACCATCTGGTATAACCCCATGGTGTCCACACTGTTAGCTACCTGAAAATAGAGGTAATAATGAAACTCATACTCTGGCCTCAGCATAGTTATCTGGACTTAAGGGTCTCGGTTTTCCTTTTCCCCAGTGGACCATCATCAATGATTAAGGTACACACTTCTGTTGGTCGAGGAATCCATATGGCTGGAAGAATTCATTAGAAGCATTATGGTCAAACAGTCTATTGCTCAAAGTCTAATCTCCCAGAGATCTAGGTTCACCAGGAAATCGCCAGTTGTTGCTGCTGCAACTGTCCTCCCCAAATTTATTCTTGTTTAAATTCTGGGCCCCTCCTCATCATTTTTCCTGGTTGGGTCATTAAAATGCTTGAGCCTATAGGGCATTTTTTCTTTCGTTTTGCTTTGAAGATTGGATGCCAGCAGGATTATTCATTGCCATGTTCAATTTCAGCTAAGTGTGTATTTCTAGCCGTGAAGAAGTAAAATTTTGTTGTTCAGGGAAGCTGTGGTGAAGAAAACAATTTTTATTGTTAACGCGGCTCAAATCCTTGAGTTTTCCCGTAATTGGGCCTCATTTTGCTGTCGGATTGGAAGCTGCAAATTCTCAGCCTCTCCGCCGTTGCGGCTCCAAGATCTTTTCTCCGTCCGAAGTTAGAACCCATCCGATGCCCGATTCATTTTAGCCTTCGATCGCTTTCCCGTAGCCTCAGCCTCTCCGCCGTTGTGGCTGGGTGATCTCTTCCGCTCTCGATCTGAGTGTCCTCCTATGTCCGACTTAGTTCTCCTGTCCGCTCCGCGTATTCTCTAACCCGCCTCCTCTGTCGTTGCGGCTCCTAGAGTCTTCAGGTTTTCGAAACTAAAACCGTCCGACGCCCGATTTATGGCCTATCCCACCCGCATTTCGCTTGGATGCGACTTAAGCCTCACCCGATGTTGCGGCTGGCAGATCCTCTTGGCCCCCGAGCTCACTTCCTTCTGACTGTCGACTTGATTTTTTCCCGCTGGTGACCATAGGATATTTTTCCAGGCCCGTATGTAGTGCACCCGGCCTTTTCCTTGTAAGATGGTGGTTAATTGATAATATTTATTGTTGAACCATGCTCGTGAATTGACTGCAGGAAGTTTCAAGGAGACCAGTCGATGCACCACGATAAGAAGAAAGACTAACCCGTTTGGCGGAGGTATGACTGGAACAAGGCAAATGGAGAACGAAGTCTGGAGCTGTAAAAGCATGATCCCAGAAACGGATCAATTACCAAATGTTTCATGATCACATACTGACAAAAGATCGGAATATGAAGCGTTGAAGAAACGGAAAGACCACGTGTCTGGGGAGGAAAACGAAGCACTCAGTAGTTGTAGTTTAAATATTTGAAAGTGGGAAGAAGAAAGGGCTTTTTCCCCTAGAAAATTTTGTAAATGTTTGCTTGTAAGAGGAACTACTTCGTTTTGCAAAGGAAACTGCAATTTTTTCCTATTGGAGAGAGTGAAAAGTGGAATGTATCAATGCAACACAATGAATAATGTTGAAGAGGAACTATTTCATTTTCAGCTGTGTTTCATTTACTGGAAGAGTATTTAATGTTATGAACCTATGTTCTTGTTGAATGTTCTTCAGTAGTTTCTGGGATATTGATTTCACTGTGAGTAATGAATGTTGTTATAAAATGATCGGCTATCTGGTTATTTGAATATCTTGAAGTGTTCATGTGTCTTGAAGGAAATATCAGCTACCTGTGATTCTTCATAATTCATGTGCAAAATGTATTGCTCACCCAAAATGATAACCTTGCTCCCTAGGGATAGATAAGATAGTTAGTTGTTGCTTTTATATCTGATTTGGCTGCTTGCGAGCATAAGACGATAGGTAAGAACCTGCGCATCACATTGTGACCGCTCCCTGCATCTTGATCGCTCTGCATTTAGTTAGGCACTTGCATCTCATTTCTTAAAGTCAAAATACAAAAAACTCGGTGGGCCGGGCCACAACCGGTAAAGCCTTTGTTTTGTTTCTTGACCTACGGTAGCCGGACCGCAAACCGGACGCATTCCCTATTCCAAACAGTCAATGGACTAGTTGGGAACGTTGATTGGGGAGAATCCCTTACTGTTGCTGCCTGCGAATTTCCAAGCCTCAACAGGTGGAAAAAGGGTATTCTCGAGTCCAAAGCTTGGACTACAATGAGACATTCGCTCCAGTAGCTAGAATGGATTCCATCAGGCTGGTATTGGCCATTGCTGCTTCGAAGAGATGGAAAGTACATCACATGGATGTGAAGAGTTCCTTCCTCCATTGTGATTTGGAGGAGGAGATACATATGAAACAACCTGAGGGGTTTATTGATGATCCTTCCTTAGTCTGCAGAGTGAGGAAATCACTGTATGGACTCAAACAAGCCCCAAGGGCATGGTACTCCAATATGGATGCCTTCCTCATCTCTAAGAAGTTTGAAAGGTGCAAATATGATTGCAATGTCTACATGAAGAAGAATGAGGGGTTCTTGCTTCTAGTTGTATTATATGTGGATGACTTGCTCATTACTAGCAACTCTATTGCTGGATTGAGTAGCATCAAGTTTGCCCTTAATAAAGCATTCACTATGGCTGACTTAGGCTTGTTAAGACAATTCATTGGTCTCAAAGTAAGTCAAAATACTTTGGGAATCTTGATCTCACAATCTAGGTATTCATCAGACATGCTTAAGATATTCCGCATAGAGGATTGTAAGGCAACGTCTTGCCCTTTTCTATTAGGCACCAGGCTTGAAGAAGGTGGTTCCACACCTTTCGTGGACAACACTCTCTATAGATATCTCATTGGAAGCCTTCTGTATCTCACTCATTTGAGACCAGACATATCCTATGATGTGAGTGTTGTTGCCAGATATATGCAGGAGAAACATGAGCTGCACTGGAAGGCATCAAATAGGATCTTGCAATATGTGCAGGGTACTATTGATTATGGGATCCACTATGTTGTTGGAGCATAGCTGGATCTCACTGGCTTTACATACTTAGAATGGGTAGGATATGGAAATGATAGGAAATCCACCTTGGTTTTTGTATTCATGATTGGATATGGGCCAATTTTTTGGTCCAGCAAGAAGCAAGAAACACTTGCACTTTCTTTAGCAAAAGCAAAGTATCGGGGAGCTATGAATGCAACTATTCAGGCAATTTGGCTACATAGCATCTTGACAGATTTCAGGATTCATACTTCACCTACAGTAGATATTTATTGTGACAACCAGAGTACAATCAAGATCTCCAGTGATCATGTTCAGAAGCAGAGGACAAAGCACATAGAGGTTCACATGCACTACATTTGGGAATTGGTGCATGACAGAACCATCACACTGCACTATTGTTCGACAGATGATCATATTGCAGATATTTTTACCAAGTCTTTTATTGAAAAGATATTTTCCTTTCTCATGTCTCTTTTGGGAATTAAGGCTTGATTCTCCATTCCTATTTGAGGAGGTTTTCCTACCTCATTTGTATTATGTCTCTTAGATTTTATACTAGGTGACCTATGGTCTTGTTACTAGGGACCACAGTTGTCTAATTTAGGATTCATGGGGGGTGTTAGGATTATTAATCCTCCCTTGATCATACTATGTAATAGATTAATTATTGCCTAACTTAGGAACCTTAATTAATTAATCGGGTCCACTTGGCCTAACGAGGACACATGTACTAGTCACTGGAGTGTGGGAAACACTACTAGAGGTTAACTTCCAGTTATTGCATGTGAATGCATCAGTTTGGGTGCCTTCTGGACCAATCCCTACATTTTAGGAGCCATTAGGAGTCCTGACACCAACCCACTTCAATTATTTGGAGTTAGTACTAGTTAGTCTCAGTTATCCCCCAGTTACATTCAGTTATTTCACAAACAATTAGCTAGCACATTTCTTGCATGGATAATGCATGTATACATGTGGAGTAGGCACCTTTTCCCACCTAACACACTCAATTGCACTGAGTTAACTAGTTGACACTGTTTATTTTAGTTGGTTGGACATCTGGGAGTTGATTTTGGACTCTGATATTGATTGAGAGACCATGAGTTAGAGATTCATTTAGATACAGTCATATCCACTTGGGAGATTCGAATTCATATCCCATGCATTCGAATTCTTCCTATGTAAACTATTGTAACACCGGATATTATTATTGTGAATTATATTGTAAATTCCTCAGTAATACTTGTCTGATTCCTGTGCGGTTTGTTTTGTTCAGTTTGTATATTCATTCTCCATCTATTTGCTGCAAACATTATTAGAACTATATGCTTGAAGATCTAAATGGCATTCAAATTCTAATAGGTCATTGGTAAGCCATAATGTTTCTAGACATGTTCAAAGAAGAGTTGAGTAGTATGCTACATTGTCGTAGTCTTCTTGCTGTTGGGATATAATAAACCCACTCATACACTTAGGATAAATAATTAATCAATAATGATTAATTATTCACCCACTAGCTTAATTAGTTGGCATCCACTTAAAGTCAATGCATGCCATCCATATCCTAGGAATGATTTATTTCTGATTCTGGGTTCCTCTAGAATTAGTATACAGGACCATATAGCAGATTCTGCTTTTTCTGCTTTATCCTGCTTTTCTATGGATAAGATAAAATCTAGTCAACTAGGAAACTAGGTGCTTTTGTTTCCAACCCATCTTCCATTAGTTTTTCTCCATTATCATATTATTTCCATCTCCTTGAAAACTCACTCATGCTTTTGCCAACTCGTGAGGTGCTTGGTATATTGGAAAGTGCTTTAAGGGGTTTATCATAATTAGTAAGCCTGATTTTATGAGCTAGCTTGAGTTGTCTTCATGCAACTCCCTTTTCCTTTATAAGGATGTATTACCTATGTAATAATATCAATTATCATTTATTGATCATTCATTAATGTGTGTTCATTAATTCTTCTTCTTCTCTCATTATGCTAATTCTCTACAATTCTCTGTGAGGTTAATTGTGTGCTTAGATCCTTAGCCAGTTTATGAAATTCCTTATGCCATCAAGGCCTTAGAATTTCTACACTTGCATGGAATGAGAATGGCCATCTTGGAAAATCTGTAAACTACTACTAAGATTGCATCATGATGATGTTTAGAAGTAGGATGCCTCATGAATTAGTCCATAGAAATATATTCCCATGGTTTACTAGGAACTGGAAAAGGAATATATAGTCCTTGTTGTCGATTCGACAACTTAGAAATGGCACAAACGATGCATAATCGAATGTACCTGTTGATTTCAAACTTAAGTGAAGGCCAATAGAAATAATTTTTGAGGATGGAAAGGGTCTTTTCTAACCCAAATTTTCATGCAATATTGTTGTATTGCATGTCTCAAATGAGCTTATGTTGGTATAAAAAGCTGTCCAAGATTGTATAGCAAGATATCTTTCAGGGAACAGTTGGTAGTGGACAATGGGTCGACTTGAAGCTATCAATAATTTGCAAAAAATTCATAGCATATCAAATACAATTGATGCCAAGTAGTGGTGTCATAGCCCTGCATAATCATCATTGTAAAAATGAGAGTAATGGGTGGTCGACTAAGACAATCAGCTAAGACATTGGATTTACCTTTCTGATACTTAATTACAAACTGGAATTTTTCCAGGAAATTAATCCACTTGAGTTTTCGAGTTGTTTGTAACTTCGACTAGGACAGGGAGAACTATAAAGTCTTGTGGTTAGTAAGAATGGCTATCTCCTTGCCAAGAATGCAATGTCTCCATTGCTTAAGGGCTTTCATAATGACATATCGTTCCTTTTCATATGTCGAATACCTTATGATTGTGTCATTAAAGGTTTAAGAATGAAAAGTGACTAGGTAACTAGACTGGGTGATCAATGCGCCTAAGGAATAGTCTTATGCATCTGTCTCAATCTCAAAAGGATGATTCAAATCAGTTAGCACAAGTACTGGCGCAATATAGAGCTTGTGTTTGAGCTTATAAAAATATTTTTGTTGCGTCGATGTCCTTTTGAATATAGATTTCCCATATCCCTTATTCAAGCGATTCAAAGGCCAGGCCATGTGACTAAATATGAGTATGAATCGTTCATAGAAATTATCCAAACCAAGAAGTCTTCTTAGTTCATGAATGTTTTGAGGAATGGGCCAATATTTAAGTATTTGTAGTTTGTTTGGAACGATGTGAATTCCTATAGAGTCAATTACATACCCCAAATATTTGGTGTTGTTCATCACAAATGAGCATTTTTCTATATTCAAACATAGTCGATGTTGTCGAAGAGTGTCAAGGACTTGTCGAAATTGTCAGACATGCTCTTCCCGTGGTCAATTGAAAATCAAGACATCGTCTAGGTAGAAAATGACACACTTTCTCATGAAATATTGAAGAATGTCATCCATATATTGCATGAAGGTCGTGGCTGCATTGGTTAAGCTGAAAGGCATGACTAACCATTCAAACAATCCTTCCTTGGTTTTGAAAGCAGTTTTCCATACATCGGTGTGGGATCGATCTAAATTTGATTATATCCTAATTTGAGGAGAAGATTAGTAAAGAAATTATCACCTTTAATAGATTCGATTAATTCATCTATCTATGGAAGAGGGTATATATTCTTTACTGAAATCTTGTTGAGATCCTGGTAACACATGCGCTAAGTCCTTTCTTTCTTTGGAACGAGGACGACTAGACTTCCAAAAGGAGATGAGTTGGGTCGGATGTGACCTTTGTTGATAAAATATTGAGTCTATCTACAAATGTCTTCATTGTTGATAATGGATCTTTTGTAAATAGATAAATTATGTAATGAAGAACCAGGAACAAGTTCAATGGATTTTTTTACCTAGAAATGTAGAGTTACTGTGTCTGGATCTCAAAATAATTTCTGGTATTCATCAAGAATATTGTCGATCTACTGCTTCTATTGGTAGTTTCACTTGTCATTGAGTCAACTATTTGTTGCAGTATTCCTGGGATGCTAAGGTTTAATAATGATCAATGTGAATCTTTAAGCATGGTTGATTAGATTCTTTGTCTGTTTCGAAGATATTGTCACAACCATGGGTGTAAGTCATCGCTTTGGTATACCATTGTTAGTGATTGAGAAAAATATGAAGAAAATTGAAGTTTAAAGCTTTAATCCATAATAACAATGCATATAACTCTCATCAATAATATAAAGACATAAATCAAACCATAGAACATAGGATATACCCTGGGAAAACCCTCTACTAATTCAGAGGATAAAAAACCGAGCAAACGATCTTAGAGTATGATTAATAAGTAGTAGAGAATGATTACAACGCAATAACATATTTTCTTTCACGAAGAGAACCAGGGAGTGGAGATCGAACAGAATATTGTATCTAACTTTCCAAGAAAATAGCACTTTAATAACAAGTCAAATTAGGTTTTACAACAAAAATAGAATAGTTTCATGTATTAGTAATTTGTTAACACTTAGAACACTGATCCATCTTAAATCATGTGCCCCTCATTATTTGGTGCCAAGTTGGCACTCCATAATTATCTCCCACAAGAATATATGTGTCTTTCATTAATTAACTAACTCTAATTGAGTTGTTAACTGAATTGAATTGAACGGAACTACATGAAACCGTATGTAACTAAAGAAAACTGAATGTAACTGAACAAAACTAAATGTAACTAAATAGAACTGAATGTAACTAATCAGTACTGAATGTAACTAAACAGAACTAAATTTAACTAAACAGTAACTAAATATAGCTAAACAGAACTGAAAGTAACTAAACATAACTGAATGTAACTGAACAGAACTAATGCATCTCCATCAGTGTTTATTTACAATAACCACTTGCATAAATTAAGGAGTTGATTCCTTAATTAAATGATCTTGTTTACCATAACTTATACTCAACTAATATCTAATAAATTCAAGTTTACTTGGTGGCAACATATGCAATTCGAATTCTCTCTCCATCTCTGTGCTTATATTAAATATCTCTGCATGTTCCATATGTGTTTTCATTAATTAATAATATCATACTCATAAGATCGTTTCTGAACCTATGATCATATGTATTGCCCCGGTCATATAGTCATATGCTCAATTAAATCACTCTAGGGGTAGCTAATACCTGAAGGATACTTGTAGCACCAGTTTACCATGACTAGGCATACATCACATACTGTATCTACTTTAACACAGTAAAGTACTCCACCAGCTGACAACATGAGGATATTTGTAGAAATTTATATTACTCACATGTCTATTGTCTTGATATTACTCACAATACTTTACTTGATATTACACACTAGTTTTGTAGACTTGATATTACTCACAAATATATTGTCTTAATATTATTCACAAGGCTCAGCTTGATATTACTCACATGTCTACTGTCTTGATATTAGTCACAAGACTGAAGAATGAATCCTGATGTTGTAATCTCAACAACCATACCATTGGTTATTTTGAAAATCACCTTATGAGTCCGTGACTGATAACTCCCATGTCGATTCCATAAGTAAGGTTTCTGAAACAGAACATCAGCTACAGAAAGTGGTTCCCTGTCAAATAGTACTTCATCTTCAGAAGGCCTAATGAAGTAGGTGAGTTTACATTATTGGGTGATTCTCAATTCCTATCCATCCTTCATCTAACCAATATTATAAGGATGAGGATGTGGAGTTGTGGAAAGACCTAGTTTCTTCATGATATCTTCAGAAACAAAGTTCTTCTGGCTTCCCTTATCCACAATCAAATGCAATGGATTGTTTTGAACCCATATATGTGTATGGAATAGAATTTCTCATTCCTCCTTATTGATGATAGTTGAGGCTAATGGAGTGGTTTATATCAATTTCAAAAGGGTCAATGCTTCTGGTCCATATTCTACCAGGGTTTTGTTGAACAAGTCAGAGGTAGACAAATTTTCTGAAAATGTCATCTGAGCCTTGCATTTAGAAGTATTATGCCATGATGAATTGGAGAACATTTTTTTTTCCATCCACATAATTTGTTATATCTTTATTACTCTCTCATTCATGGATGTATGGGTGAGACTTCTTTGAGTCATTTGAAGTCTCCTTGTTTTTTTGCTCATTATTTGGTTCATATTTTAGTTGAGATTCTTCATTCACTTCTTGGATGAAAGAATACATGGCTGAATATTTTGATGCATATCACATCCTTTTGGAGCAGAATTATAAGACATGGGATCCTCACCTATGTCATTGGAGCTGATTTTATTGGTCACTTGGAAAATAGTGGTCTACTTACTTGGATGTATAAGCACTTTCATGAAATTTTTGATGAGGCACCTCTTTGATGTACATTTTTATTATGTTGTTATGTAATTTGATTCTATGTATTATGTACTCATGATGTTTAGAACAATGCATACAAGAAAATTGGATCCCGAATTCTCTTTCCTAATGGTATGGGTTGGAGAGCACTCTTAATTGTTGGAGTGCAATACAAGCAATGGGACCCTGGGATAGTTTTTAGTCCCATTGATTTCAAATTTTTTGGGAAACAAGCAGTATGGGAGATGGATTTTCCACTTAATAAATTGATTTTAATCAAATTAGTGTAGGAGCAAGCATGGTGGTTCCTCTCTCAAATATTCATGGAATCTCAAAGACTCAAAGTTGGGAAACTCAGTGGAAACTTTGAAGAATCATACATAAAGCAGGTTCTTCAACACCCATGTTTGAAATTGCTTGAGGACAAGAAATATTGGGAAGGGGGTAATTTTCATGTCCCAAATTATTCATTGGGTCACAATGGCCTAATCACATTTTCCATATTCATTAGAGTTTGTCAAATTGATGCTAAGGGTCAAATAATTGCCAAGGAGGAAAATTACTAGTTTCCTAGGTTGGGTATGGAAGCTTTGGGATTTGGAATAAGGGGGAAAATGAATGATGTTTGAATATTAAAATGGAATAAATATTTAATAAAGGAACTAAATAAATAAATAAATAGAATAGAAAATTGAAGTGGAAATGGAGCATGGAGACACATGGAGACTATGGGGGCCACACAAGCTAGAATTTATGTGCCACATGGAATCCTCCTCTTGCAATTTAGAATCCATGGGAAGCCTAAATGTTCTTGGATGAGTTAGAAGGATAATATAGTTCTCCATATACATAATAGGTCAAATTTGGAAGGAAATGTAACTTACATGGGAGAGGAAGAGTCATTCTCGAGCTAGTGAGACACTTGGACTAGATTCCCTAGCTCTATGACAACAATGATGAAGATGCTATGAAAACTATGACACAAATTAGATATGAAGGATGAAATATGAAATATATAACATGTCAGTTAAAAATAGAGAATCCAAGAGGGTGCTCATGTGAGTTAGGGAATCTCAATGGGCTCCTACTCGAATTTGGGGAAGATGGAAGGCTAGGAAAGGGAGGACACATGGAAAATATTGAGCACACATGCTAATTCGAATTGGATTGAGTTTGTGTATGGATTGGTAACCTTAGAAGGATAATTATTTTTATAAAATACAGGAATCAACCACAAGAAGGGGTTTTTTTCATTTGAGAAATTGTCATTTGTGAATTGTGAGAGCTAGTGGATGACTAGTTTTATTTCCTTGGCCAATTTCGAGGGTGAAAGATTCCCATCCAAGTTGGTATTTGGAGAGGCCACTCAGGTATTTCATAGATATTTAATGGATTTTTATTTGCAGGTGTAATATACAGGGAAGCTCATGGTTTCTTCTATCACAGCACTTTCTCTCGACCATTTCCAGTTTTTATTGCATATTCTTGCTCATGGAGGGATTGCGCCTTGGGTGAGTTATTGATCTCTCCGGGGAAGATTATAATTCCCAATTATTTTATGTTAGGATTTAAATAATTTGTATTTCAATTTCATAAGACTCTCACGTCGAAATAATGTAATATTTCATGTAAAAATGTCAATCAAAGAAGAAATAGTGCCATTTCCCCACTATCTTGTTGTGAACCATTGTAATGTTAATTATTTCGAATTTGGGGAGATTTTCATTGTCCATTAATTAATGTAATAATATAAACATTATATTTTATTCATTATTAGAAATTATCAGGTCTAAATATCAAATGGTTGTATGGAAAAGTGATTATTAATGAGCCAACAATGACCATTTCCCCACTACATTGATGTATGCTATGATAATGTTAATTATTTCAAATGGGAAATTTTTCTCTGATATATTTATTATTAATGGAATTTAATTTATGAGTATTGAAATTCCCATGTTCATCATTTAATCATTTGAGGTCATTTTACTCAGTTTAATTACATTTGGAGAAGATTTGGTGCCATTTCCCCAAGGGTTGAATTAGTGATTTTGTAGCAGTTTAGCAGAGGGTCATAAAAATTTGTATAAACTGAATAATTATTGATGTATATTAGACCTTAAAAATGTACCTTAAACATACTTTTCATATTTTCATAAATTCGAGTGGGTTTGGGAGCATTTGAGAATCCATTTCCAGCATTTACCCAGCGGGAACTGGAGCCCCAATTTACTAGTAAAGGCTCCTACCTTGACCAGAATATTAAAAAAGTTTGAAGAAGTAATTGGAGGGTCATAAATAATCCTTGAAAATAATATTCAATTCCTAATATCATTCATATACCTTCTCAGAATATTTGGGAGCATTTGGGTCAATTTGGAGATCTAGACATCAAAAGTAGTTGAGGGTCGAAATTGGGGAAAAAGTGAAAACTTGGTCATTTAATAAAAAATTTGAAAAATGGACATTACAGTGGTATCATAGCATGATATTTGAACCTTATGTGGTTTTAAATTTATTAGGACAATAATTTAGGGACCACCATTAGATATTGAAACCCAAAAGTGCTTTTGTTGAAGAGGAAACTATGACTAGGGATGAAAAGGGAACCTTATATGATGGCGAGGAGCATATAAAAATTACAGAACCTATATTTGAATAAATTACCAAAAATATTATAAAAGGATTTGAATTGTTGGATATCCAAGGTTTGATAAAATATATTGATCTTAAGAAAACCAAGGGGGGAAATGCATCAGCTTGCTTGAAGGAGCAAAAGGAGGAGACCCATGAACCACCTAGTTCTGAAATAGGTGAAGTAGAATAAGTAGTACATGAAGAGTGTAATACCCCGGTTTTAATCCCCACTCACATTAAAATAAATAAGATACATATGTTGTAAATAATCTTGGTGCGGAGCTCAAGGCCAAGGCCCCAACATAAGATTTGGTTATGTTGTGTTTCTGATTAGGAATGGTCACCAATGGTATATCGGGACATGCGGAATATATTTAATTACGGAATCATGTAAACACGTTTTTTTTAATTAAAACAAATCAACCAGCTATGTTCGCGGAAACTAAATTGAGAAGGGGCATGATTCCAAAGGATAAGAAAAGGGGGACGTGAATGTGGAACGTGGAGTCACGAGAGAAAATTATGTGTCACCACCTCCCTTGGTTATTTTTCTTTTTGTTGGTTGAGGAAGCGATTGGCTGGCAAGAAGACCATTTCCATGCCACGCTTGCTCTCCTCTCCACGAAGTGGGAATTGTTTCTTCCCACTCCCTCGGATCTTGTCCATTCGTCTTCCTCATGCAGGACGGGGGAATAAAACATTTTACCAACCATTGTGTGGGAGTTCTCCTCCTCTCTCTCACTCTAATTGTTGGTCTGCAATTCGTTTCTTTCATCCACACAGAGAACCAACTTTTGTCTCCACGCATGGGACTGTGGATTGTTTTGTTCACCATTCAAATTGCAGTGGAAATGATTGGGATTGCTTTTCCACGGATTGATGGGATCAGGGGTGATTCTTCCTATGAATCCGCATTGAATTGTGTATGTTGGCCATGAATTTTGATCATTTTCTGATCTGTGTAAGTTTCCCAGCGATAGTATTGAAGGTTGGATCACTGTGGGTTCATCGGATTTGTCCCTGGACTTTTTTTTTGGGTTGGTGAATGATGGCCTAAGGTGCTTGACAAACCTAGTGGGTTGAGAACCACATGGACAGAGCTATTGAGCTGGATTTCTTTTCCACAACCCCTGAAGAGCACTGGAGGGAAGATCAGGGTTCGAGGGACTGTGTTGTAGAGAAGGGATTGAATTCCTTGTGTTGGGTGTGTGTGGATGTTCTAGAATCCAGGTTGGCTCTGGTGTTGGTGTCTGCAGCTCTTCAGTGAACTCACCAGCTTAGCATTAGCCTTTCCCAGCTCCTGGATGTCCTGATAAACCCAAATCTATTGGCTTGGCTGATCTGTTGTTCACCTGATAAAACCAACCGTGTTGGCTTGGCTGAACTATGTACTCTAGTGGTGTTGTTACCCTTTTTCTATGTGTAAGCCTGTCAGTTCCTTATTCCTTGTGGATTCATTCCCGAATCGGGGGTGGCAGCATTGCTGAGAGATCTAGGATCATGCTAGCCTATGGTTGGGTGGAACGTTGCAGCGACATAGCTGGTTGCGAGATGATTTCTTTATAAAGATAAGTAATCTTGTCTATTTTACTACTGCAATCCTATTTACTATTAATGATCATGATGAACATGTTGAATGATTTTATGAATGTATGTTACTTCCGCTGTGTATGATAAATAACTATATATGCATGTTTTAGTTCAAGCTTTTTACTTCAGTAATTCGTATGAATGCATGTGTTCATGGGGCTGGTATGCCAGATGGTTAACTCCATGGTAGCATCCTCTTCGCCGGTCGGAGGGTCGGGAACACTACAGCGTGGTATCAGATCTCATGTTGCACCATGGGCCTGCATGAGCCATGAAGGGTACAGTGACAGTGACAGAAGTAGTATTTATTTCTGCCTAGCAAAAGTCAGTGAAGTTCAAAAATTCAAAAAAATGGTTTAAGTGTTGAGCGGTTGGGCCACTAGCAGGAAAGACTTCCGATGTAGCGGAAGAGCTATGTGGAAGCGTGCCGCCGGAGAGATGTTGGAAGGAAATCGGGAAAAAATTCTCTAAGTGATTGGACGACCATCGGCGGAGTTAGTCGATCGAGCGTCCGCCATTGCAAACGTCGAAGCAACTTCCCACCCGACGGAAAAGTCCTCCAATTGCCAACACCGTCAAAAAGGTTTGAGGCTCGAAATCGATTTGCCAATCAAAAGAAATAATGGTTTGGAATTCCACCATTGTGGAAGCCAAAGGCACTAGCCGACCGATGAGAAAGACAGCAGACGCCGCAAGAAAAGTTCAAAATTTTTCTAAGTAAAGAGCGCCGTCAGAAGAAAATAGTGTTTGTGCGTCTGCCGTTGCGAAAGTGAAATCAATAAGTCTTCCGATGTGAAAATACTGCTGCCGGAATAAATTAGTGTTAGTGTGTCCATCGTTGCAGAAGTGAAAGCACTAAGTCTTCCGACAAGAAAGACAACAGATGCCGCAAGAGAAGTTTAAAAATTGTTTCAAGTGAACAGCCACCAATCGGAAGAGAAAGTGGTTTGTGCGCCACCGTTGCGGAAGCCAAAAGCACTAACCTCCTGATGAGAAAAGACTACCGATGCCGGACAGAATTGATTCACCAATCGGAAGAAGAAAGTTAACCGTGAGCTGCAGTTGTGAAAGTCAAAATCACTAAGTCTTCCAACGAGGAAAAGTTTTGACTGCCGATGCCAGTAAAAAATAAGTTCACCAATTGGAAGAAGATCAAAGATCGTGTTCCATCGTTGCGGCTACCTAAATGACTAAACCACCCGAAGCAAAAAATCTTTCGACAGCCGATTCAACGGGCGGTTAGTGGAAATGAGATCCGATCCTGTGAAAGGGAAATTGTAATTTTATAATTTTTCCAAGAGAAGGTAAGTAATGATGGTTTATGTCAATATTATGCATCTAACATTTGTGTTATTTACACATTTGCAGAATCATAGTCACTTTCAAGAGCACCATTCCAGGTAGTACAGTTTGATAAGTAAGTGGTGGTTCAGTCATGAGATCCCAGGATGGGTATGATGCTTGGGATTCTTACGAGCAAGCAGAAGATGCCATGGGAGAAAATGTCCATAATAGGAATGATGAGATTGAGTCCAATGGAAGGATATTCCAAGAGACACTATCAGATGTTGCAGCCACCATGAGAAGCTTAATAGAATCCCAGGAAGAGTAGCATCAGTTAAATGCTGCCATATTGGAAAGTTTGACAGACTTGCAGAAAAAGATAGATTCCGGACGAGGTACATCAAGACCAGAAGGAAGTAAGAGCAGCACTAGGAGAAGGAGAAGGACTTCCAGTGGATCATCTGACTTCGAAGAATCAAGTGGAGATATAGGCTCTTCTCCTCATAAAAGGAAAAGAAGAAGGCACCTTAGGGATTTTTCTCGAGATGAGTTTAGGAAAGCTAAACCTCCTACATTTGATGGAGAAATAAAGACGGGACAAGAAGCTGAGGCTTGGCTTCTTGGAATACAGAAGTAATTTTAGGTGCAGGATTATTCAGGAAACATGAAGGCACGAGTTGCCATATTTAATCTGAATGGAAGGGCATCCATTTGGTGGGAACACTTCAAGCAGGTAAAAAGGATCAGTGAAAGGAAACGTAAGTGGAAACAATTCAAGAAGTATTTTAGGTAGAAATACCTCTCTGACAGGTACTATGATGACAACATCAAGGAGTTCCATGAGCTGAGATTGGGATAGCAAACCATGGATGAGTATGCAAATAATTTTTTGAAGCTGTTGCGGTATGTCCGGTACATCAGAGATGAAAAAGTGAAAGTCCAGCATTTTATGAGTGGATTACCTCAGTCTTACAAAGATAGAATTGACTTTTATGAACCTAGAACTCTTGAAGAAGCAATAAGAAAAGCTAAGTATTGCTATGAGCAAAGTAAAGGAAAACTTGATTACCAGAACGCATGGAAGGACAAGAAGAATGAAAAGATGGACCAAAGAAAGAAAGTTTTCAAACCTTCTAGATTCAGGAATCAACAGAAGCAGCCATCCCAAGCTGCGAATGATCTAGTTGGAGTGACAGGTGGAAATCCTAGAGAGCCACATCCGAATAAAGGTCCACTCAAATGTTGTAAATGTGAAGGACCCCACTTGCGTAGAAACTGTCCACTCGAGAATGAGAGTGCAAGGCCAGCTTACAATGTTCAAGAAGAAGAAATAGTGGGTCAGGTAGCAAGGGCAATCCCTAGGATTTATGCAGTACTGGAGGACCGCCAGGAAGATCACCAGTCCACTGTGGTTGAAGTAGTAGGTAAGACTGTTGAGCAATCTATTTCTATTTTGATTGACCTTGGTTCTACGCACAATTACATTACCCCTAGAGTAGTGGAGATTTGTGCTTTTAAGAAGGTAAAGCATAGGAAGTCTTGGTTAATTCAGCTAGCCACTGGAACTAAGAGAAAAGTCAGTGAAGTGGTAGAGAAATGTCCATTGGTCATGAATGGATTGGTCACCTATGTAGATCTGAATATTCTACCGCTTGGTTCCTATGATGTTCTCATTGGAATGGACTAGTTAGAAGCTCATAGGGTGAAGCTTGACTGTTACAATAAGACTTTCGAATGCATGAATGAAGAAGGGAACCTAGTAGTTGTGAAAGGCATTCCAAAGATGATTTCAGTACGGCAGGTTTCAACAATATAGTTAAAAAAGTTCTGTAGGAAGGGTTGCCAATTGTATGCAGCTCATATTTTGGAGGAAACAGGTGATGAAACTCCGAGGTTGGAGGACTATCAGGTGCTACAGGAATTCAGGGATGTGTTTCCTAATGAGACTCTAGGCATTCCTCCAAAGAGGGACATTGATTTCACTATTGAACTTGTGCCAGGATCAACACCAGTGTCCAAGGCACCCTACAGAATGAGTACACCGGAGATGCTAGAATTGAAAATGCAACTGCAAGAGTTGTTGGAAAAGAAGTATATCTAGCCGAGTGTGTCTCCTTGGGGAGCACCAGTTCTGTTTGTAAAGAAGAAAGATGGTACACTCAGGTTATGTATTGACTACATACAATTGAGCAAGGTTACTGTAAAGAATAAATATCCTTTGCCTAGGATTGATGATCTCTTTGATCAAATGAGGGGAGCAAAGGTATTTTCCAAGATTGACTTGAGGTCTGGTTATCATCAGGTAAGAATCAAGGATGAAGACATTCATAAGAAAACCTTCAGGACAAGGTATGGACATTATGAGTTTGTGGTGGTACCATTTGGTCTCACAAATGCACCAGCTACATTTATGTGCCTTATGAATAGTGTCTTCAGCAAATATTTGGATGAGTTTGTTCTTGTTTTCCTTGATGACATTCTTGTTTATTCTAAGAATGAGGAAGAACATGAAGAGAATTTGAGATTGACATTGAAATTGCTTAGGGAGCATCAGCTGTATGCGAAACTGAGAAAGTGTGACTTTTATAGAGATAGAATTCAGTACTTGGGCCACATTATCTCAGAAGAGGGTATATCTGTGGACCCTGAAAAGATTGAAGCCATTACGAATTGGCCTACTCCAAGAAATGTGACAGATATAAGATATTTCATGGGACTTGCAGGATACTATCAGAGATTCATTGAAGGATTCTCCAAAGTTGCACACGCCATCACTTCTTTGCAAAAGAAGGGGATGAAGTTCAAATGGACATCGAGGTGTGAAGAAATATTCCAGCGGTTGAAGAGTCTTCTCACCAGTGCACTAGTGTTGAGGGTTGCAGATCCATAGAAATATTTTGTGGTGTGTACCAATGCATGCGGACAAGGGCTTGGAGGAGTCCTTATGCAAGACAACCACGTGATATGTTATGAGTCAAGAAAGCTGAAGGAGCATGAGAAGAACTATGCCACTCATGATCTAGAGCTTGCAGCCATAGTACATGCTCTCAAGATGTGGAGACATTACTTGATGGGTAGAATATTTGAGCTCATAATAGATCACTATGGATTGAAGTATTTATTTGACCAGCCTACTCTGAATGCTAGGCAAGCAAGGTGGCTGGAATTTTTATGTGAGTTTGATTTAGAAATCAAGCACATAAAGGGAAAGGAAAATAAGGTAGCTGATGCACTCAGTAGGAAGGTACAGGAAATGCATGTGGCATCCCTTAGTATTTTCCAATCAGATTTGAGGCAGCAGATTGTTAATCAGGTTGCAGGAGATGAATTGTATGAACAAGTAAAAGACAAATTGCAGCAGCAAGTTCTTGAGAAGAGTTATGAGGGATATAAATTGGAAGAAGATGGGATTCTAACTTTTAAAGGTAGAATTTATATTCCAGATGTAGCATATTTGAGGAGAGTTGTTATGGATGAAATCCATCAAGCTCCATATTCTGGTCACCCAAGATATCAGAAGACAATTGCTACAGCTAGGAAGCAGTATTTTTGGCCAGGAATGAAAAGGGATATGGATGAGTACATTTCAAGGTGCATGAAATGTCAACAGGTAAAGGTTGAGCATCAACATCCAGCATGCTTGTTGCATCCTTTGCCAGTTCTGGAGTGGAAATGGGAAGTTATTTCCATGGATTTTATTACAAGATTGTCGATGACTTGGAGACAACATGATTCCATCATGGTTGTGGTAGACAAGTTGACAAAGGAAGCACATTTTATACCAGTTAAGTCTACGCATAAGACGGATGACATTGCAAATATCTTCATGAAGGAGATATTCAAATTGCATGGATTGCCAAAGGCTATAGTCTCTGACAGAGATGTCAAGTTCACTTCCAATTTTTGGAAGGGATTGTTTGCAGATTTGGGGACAAAGTTAAACTTTAGCACTGCATACCATCCTCAGACAGATGGGTAGACATAGAGAGTGAATCAAGTGCTTGAAGATATGCTTTGCATGTATGTGATGGACAAACCAACCAAGTGGGAAGATTACTTGCACTTGGTAGAGTTTTCTTATAACAATGGACAGCAGGCATCCTTGGGGATGAGTCTGTATGAAGCTTTGTATGGAAGAAGGTGTAGGACACCAATGACTTGGGATAATCTAGTGAATAGGATTGTGCTTGGACCAGAATTGCTCAAGGAAATGGAGCAAGAGGTTGTAAAGATCAGGCAGAATCTGAAAGAAGCACAAGACAGACAGAAAAGCTATGCAGATAGGCATAGGGTGAACAGGGAGTTCAGTGTTGGGGATCATGTTTACCTCAGAGTGAGGGCAAAGAAAAGTTCCTTGAAGCTTGGAATTTGTGCCAAGTTGTCACCTAGATATTGTGGGCCATTTGAAGTACTTGAAAGGATAGGGCATTTTGCATATAGACTTGCATTGCCTGCTAATACTAGAGCTCATAATGTTTTTCATGTTTCTTTGCTTAAGAAATATGTACATGATCCTAACCATGTGATAAATTGGGATGTGATTCAGGTGGAACCTGAGGGAGAATTCCAAATCGAGCCAATGTGCATCCTTGACAGGAATGCCACAATGCTTCGGAACCGAGCCATAGGGCAGGTAAAGGTGCATTGGGAGCATTACAGACCTGAAGAGGCTATGTGGGAGCTGGAGGATGCCATGCGATTCACACATCCATTTTTGTTCAATCTTGTGGAACACTGAGGCAGTACCAGTGTAGCTTTTTGTTCAAATTTTGTAAAGCACTGAGGACAGTGCTATATAAGGGGGAGGGGAATGTAATACCCCGGTTTTAATCCCCACTCACATTAAAATAAATAAGATACATATGTTGTAAATAATCTTAGTGCAGAGCTCAAGGCCAAGGCCCCACCATAAGATTTGGTTATGTTGTGTTTCTGATTAGGAATGGTCACAGTGTAATGTACCCTAGGTCATTATCAGGTACTGTACCCTAGGTCATTATCAGTGTACTGTACCCTAGGTCATTACCAGGTGCTACCCAAAAAATAATGTTATTAGTATAACTCTCATATTCATCTCAGTACCTAGGATTGTTGCTGGTCCTCAAATAGTTTGGGACTGTTTCCTCAGTCAAAACTCCACAAAAAATATCAGTAAGAATTCCTCAGTCAGCAAGCCATTTTTACTACACTTTCATTGAGTTGTTGTAGTGCTTAAAATGGTGATGTTGTTGCTGATACAGTCAATAATTATGGGCATGAAAATCTTCAAAACAAAGTAGTTGCTGCCTCAATTTGTTTGCTGCCATAGTCTGCTATAACCCTACCTCACCACCATCAAAATTCAAGGTTATTTGTACTGTGGTATATCTCCAATTTCAGATGAATAAGAGATGCATTTTAACCCCAAGCAAGTCCAACATTGGACTTCCACCAAATGCTGGTAAAAAATATTAGACAAAAAAATTTCTTCTCTGCAAATTCGGGTTCGCAGTTTGACTGCTGTTGCTGCTACCCAAATTTTCACCTCAATCAGTGAATTTTTCCTCAGCTGCTTGTACAAATTTGTATTTTCAAAATGAGTTTTGATAGGGTATTTATAGTGGTTTTTTCATATAATTTGAATCCGACCTACATAAAAAATAATTTCATATTTTAATTTTAATTTTTTAATTTAATTTATGGAGCCAAATTTTAGGGTGACCAAAGTAAATATTTTCATTATTTTATTTTGTATTTTAAATGTCACACAATGTACTTAGGTCACCACAAAAGTGTTGTGTGTTGTTGCACTAATCTCTAATGATCAACATGTCTTAAGGTTAATTGTAAGTTAACCCAAGACCTCGTTCTTAGGGTCATACTCCAACAAGGTTTCCCAATTAACCATGTGCAAGGGTTTCAAGTGCTTTCATGTTACCCTATATGTGTGTGGGTGACTTCATCATGCTTTCTAAGCACGTCAAATGCAAGTAATGCACTCCATGACCTTTGCAAGGGCATCAGGGTCTTCATCAAGTCATCAAGGACCTTTAAGCCATCAATTGTGCATCCAAGGGATTCTTCATCAAGCCAAGGACATGTTCATGGGTTCCATAACCTTTCAAGGACCATACAAGGTCACAAGCATCATATAAGATATCCATGACCCCAACAAGGGTTGTAAGGTCATCAAAACGCTATGCGTGGGTCCAAGGACTTCTTCAACCACCTCAACCACCTTAGGAGACCTCCAAGGGTTAAGATATAGCCTATGGGGTAGCTGGGCCTTCTTCTAGGGTACCATGACACTATTTGAGCATAAATGACCATAGAATGGCTCAGTAATTCTTCTCCAATCCATTTAGGGCTTCTCCATCATCTACCAAGGATTGAGGACCATTTCTAGGGTCTTCAGTGTCTTTAGCAAGATGGTGGCTTCAAGATCCAAGCTTGTGGGTACAGGGACCTTGTAAACTGGGTACAAGGTGCTTTAAGGCACAAACCCACTCTGTAAGGGGTACAGGGAACTACAAGGTGCAAACCCACTCTATAAGGGGTCAAGGCACTACAATTGGGACTTGGTGGCATCAATGACAACCGATGGGGCCATTGCAAGTCCATGTTGGCATCAATGACAATTTCATCAACAATTAAGTGCCCGAGATTTATACTATCGACTATATGAGAGATGCCGGCCACCATCGAGAGTGCAGGTATATTTATAAATTTTTGTTTTTTTATTATATGTTGTTAAAATTTGCATCTTTCATATATACATACATTTAGATAATACTTATTTGATTTTTGTTTGTCCATGCACAAGACCATTTTTATGCATGTACTCAAAGCCACTTCT
The DNA here is from genome assembly GCA_001517045.1 of Pseudotsuga menziesii. Lineage (NCBI taxonomy): Eukaryota > Viridiplantae > Streptophyta > Pinopsida > Pinales > Pinaceae > Pseudotsuga > Pseudotsuga menziesii. The sequence continues at coordinate 219,940 of LPNX010858934.1, read as the reverse complement.
CTGACACTGGATTTTCCTTTTGTTCCCTTCGATGATGACCATGTGGTACATACAATAGTTCCTTCATCTTAGATTTCTTTTTTTTCCCTTGGGCTAATTATATAGTGAAACTGCAAGGGAACTGTAGAGGAGCAACATACACAGTCTCCCTAATGTTATGACCATCAACGACCTGTCGATGAGGTATTGTAATTTATGTTTTATTGCAATTAATATAAATCAAATTGGTGTTTATATTATGTGAGTTCACTTATGTTTCATTCATCAGTTACATACATGATGTCACAATACATATGGTGATGTACAACAGGGCATTGGGCATGTCATTTTTTTCATAGATGAGTGGGATTCCATGACTCAGCATCGTCCCAGTGAGGGACCATCATCTCAACCATTCCTTGAGATGCCACACAACACAATTTGGACAACCTCTACATGGATTCAAATCAAGTAATTTGATCCATCTATTTTTAGGTTTAAATTTATAGTTTTAAATTTTATTTTTTGTAGTTTGCATCTATGGAATAGATTTTCCATCATGTGTTGTTGTAGTTCCCACACCAGAGGTCTAATGTAGTTGATAAAGATGATGGGGATGGATACACAACCCATCATCAAGATTACCAGATGAGACTTGTTCATGTGTCGCAACACACACACATCTACATGTGATCCTTTACGGACTTGAGTACTTTGACTATTTGATATCATATTTTTTCTTCATAGATATATATGACATCTTATGTTTATGTCGACATTAGTTATTTATGTTATATTTATGTTTATGTAGATGTACATGTATGTTGACTTTATCTTATGTTTATATCGATGAAATAATGTAATTTAGGTGTATGTTTTGGATGGTGAGTGTATACATGTTATATAGTTTATGCTCATGTATGTTTTTTAATCTTATGTTCATGTCTATGTTGATGATTGTACAATTTACAGTTTCGCAATAGAATTTATGTTTTACAAATAGAATTTACAATTTTATCTCATTTTTGAATGTTTATGTTATTTATCTCATGTCCATTTTCCATTTACAACCCATGAGATTCAATTACAATTTCATATTTACAATCTACAATGATAAAATTCACAATTACACTTTACAAAACTTTGCAATTACTAATTATAAAAGAAATGTTTATTTCCATTTAATTTTACAAAAAATTCATGAGAACAAAATGCTTGAATAAATTTCAATAAGATTCCACGATTACATGCGTACATACATACTTCCAAGCATATTGTACATACATACACATACATACTTCCAAGCATATTGTACATACATATAGTATACACACATACATAGGTAAATTTTGCAATGATAAATTTAATAAACTAGCATAGATCCATCCTAAATAAGGATCTACCAAGCATTGAGAGGGATCCATTTTCTTGAGGTGTAATTTTTTTTTTTATCTCAAATTTTTTACATGTTTTAAAAATTTACACCTTAGGAATGTTGAGCCCTTTGATGCTTGCTAACTTCGAGTTTAACACGTATTTTTTTTATTTGATATTAATTTTTAATTACTTTTTACTTTTTGTACATCATGTTACACATTACTTTAGGTTATGTGACAACATCTCCCCCATACTAGGATGTATAGAACCTCGCTACTCTTGGTGCAAAAATGCTTATACAAAACAACATAAAAAAAAAAAATATTATATTTTTGCATTTCCCTTTTTTGGCCACACAAACATTATTGAAAATACAAATGTTTATTGTTGTTTCTATAAGTTTTATTTCATCAACCATATATGAAAACATAACTATATATTGCGCACATACAAGATATCTACACATTATTGTGTACACACTATTAGTTAAAATTCGTTAACGATAAAATTGTTTACATTTAATTTTAAATTGAATTAAAATTCTTGCCATTTAATACCAAAAGTCATTTGATTTGAAAACTTATACTAACCATAATTTTAGGATATATTATTCCTTTGATTTGAAAATTTATATTAGTCATGATTACATAAGTACATGCATACTTCTAATTCCACATATATACATACATACCAAAGTACACATATACATATTTAAATTTCATAATTACAAATTTAATAAACAAATGCTTTCAAACAAAAAAAATAAAATATTGATGAATGTTGTTAAATGTAGTGTATGTTGATGGTATATTTCTTATTCACAACAACAATAAAAATTATTAACAATGTAAAATGAAAATTTCTATGAAATATTGTGACGGTATAATTACAAAGGCTAAGTTTGACATTATCCTTACAACGATTTAATAAATGAGAAATTAAATGTATAGCTTAGTCTTCTCACCAATGGGTTACATGTATGCAATTCTCCATAATACGGTCATGGTTAGCTTTTGTCATCTTCCATATCTTTGGTTCACTACTCTTTACCTTAATTTCTATGAGTTGTATCCGAGCTTCCACTATCAAATGACTGTATTGACAAGATATATTCATAGGCTTAAAATATTTGTATATAATATAATTTCCATGTTTATTCAACTTTTCAAAAAATGTTCCATTACAACAAGGTATCTAGATTGGAAGGTGAACTCTCCATCTTGACAGGGTTGCACCAACCTACATTTAATTTGAGTACATATCATTAAATAATAATCCACATTCTCTTCATTTCCTAGAGGTGCAGTGACAACAAAAACGTCATCTTCCACAAAAAAATTGCATATATGTTAATCAAATACAAACAAACACATAAATACAATTTTGGAATTTTGAATGTACAATATTAGAATCAAAATAAAAACATGTGATGTATGTAATGAATACATTACTTCTAATGAAGGACCATGTGCCTTCTCTAATCACGTCAGAAACCCAATCATGATCCAACAATACCACATCCTCTTCAGTGTGCATCTCTTTCAATGCCAAAATTAGATTTGGACCCTTTGAGGTAAGAGGGACATATCCATTGTTTCAGATGTCCATTTTTTTCACTTCCACCAAACTTGTAGAGATATCGATCCATGCAAAATTTGCAAAAGCATGCATCTTTTCTTGTTTCTATGGAAAATATATCACCCATGTCCTTACTTCGAATAGGGTGTAAGCCCTTTGTGTTAGGTATAGTTTCAAAATACCATAGTATGGATATCTTCACGTAACCAAGGGTAATGTTCCAAAAGAACCTGCATCGAAATGAATCTCTCAAACACATAATTTTGTAAACTAACATGGTATTTCAAAGTACATTTAAAATGTGAACTTCAAATACACATCATAGTCTCTTACCTACACACCGGCCTCATTTTTTCATGACCTTCATGTACCAAATGTAGTGTACACCAGTCAACTACTTCTACATATGAATTGAGTCGGGTTGCACCATGACTCATCTGGTACCACCGAAGTGATCGTTTAACACAAGAACCTACACCATCATGCTTTTCTTTTCTGTGCTCTGTTTCAAAAAGCTCTAAGTATGTTGAACTTCTATCTCTTTATGAAGGAGACTCAACCAATACAAAGAGCGTGTCGATTTGATTTAGGCCACACATCCATCTAACCAAATTCAGTGTTCTTTAAATTAAAATTCATTCTTTATGAACGTGTCATAGATTAATCCAAAGTAATGTTCAACAAACAATGTGTCATGTTCATGATCATCACTGACATAAAAATGGTACTCCTTAATGAAATCGCGTGAGTAAAGAGTGATATCCATACGATCAATACTCATATGAGAATGTATGTTTAATACATGTATCAGTATAGACGTACAATACATTTCAAAGTGATAGTACTCACTCTATATCTTAGTTTAGGGAGAAAATATGTAGTTCTCAGCAAAGTCTACTACTGATCATACCTGGCTCAAATGCTTGAATTCAAAATATTTCCATCTAGACCTATGATAGTGTTTGATGTATTTATAAACCCACAAGAGAGGGTGAAAACTTCTAGATTACCCCCTATGTGAACCGCAATGAGAGAGTGGGAAAACACCCCTCAAGAGAGGGGAGAGGCCTTGGAGTCTATGAGATTTCCTTTGGTTTTGTTCCTCAATGGTGTAAAATGAATGTGACTAGTGAAAGCGATGCTATAAATAAACACAATTCAACAAATGCAAAATATTCTGTAACCACAACAAATGTAAAATGGTGCAAAAGTGATTGATATGTGTAGTGTCGGTTTAATGCAAATGTTCCCACATGTAGGTTATTTTTAATTACGAGTTATGTGAACTTGTATTTAAAAAGAAGATAAATGTAAATTCCCTAAATACCTAATTTCCTTCCTCTCAAATGTAACTCGACCTTCAAAAAGCACAATCATTCGTGACAATGGGATCTACACAATGATTGACTAGTGAAGGTAACAAAGAGCCAGTTATACTGGTTATGGGGATGTGTTCCAAAAGGGATGGAAACAATTACCAACAACAATATTTGACTTTAAGACTCAATGAAAATCACCATTTCTCCTTGGTGATATCCTAATTCTAGCCACTAGTATACCTATGTAAAGTGTGGATAAGTGGTTCTTCCTGGGCAGTATAGTTTCACCCCCCTAACAACAACCTTAATGAATCTAAGCAGGAGTAGGGAAGATATACCTTGGGTTTTACGTTCTTAGGCACTACACATTCTTATCTGGGTTGTCTTTTTAAATTTGTAGATAACATAATTTAAAAGTACCTTGTAAGTCAAAGATGCTATGTTTCTCACTTAATGTAACTAGATTAGTGGTAATTAATGTATGCCTATCCCAATCAATCCTACCTAACTAGGATGTTCTTTTGTGACCTCCAGTGGAGGATTTTAGTTGGTTGGATACTTATAGTACAAATTTTTATCTTAAGGGTCTAAATCCACTTAAGGAGTGTAACGAGGGTATTTCACAATCCCCCTCCTTTTTTATTCACTAAGATCAAAAGTAATGAAACATGAAGAGAATAGTTGGATTGGAAGAGATTTTAGGTCCCTTAGTGTGTGCTAGAGATGCAAACACATGTGAGATAAGAAAATTGATTATTGCAACTAACTAAAGAGATCAAAGAAAATGAAATTAGAGTTTTATCTTCATCTCCCAAAGATGCTAGTGGTTCTTGTAAACAAAATGATAATAAAATAAAAGTGTGCAATGGAGGTATTTCAAAATTCTCTCCTATTTTTGACTCACCAAGGTCCTAAGGAAGGCGAGGTGAAGATCATACCTCAAAATATTCGTCTTTATCATGGGGTCTTTGCTTAGTGGAACCATGTCATAGCACCTTCTTTCATGGGATATTAAATAATACCCCTAATTTCACTAGATATTGATAATTACTTACAAAATTCCTTTTGTTTATCCCCCTCCCAATACATATTTCTGATTAAAAAACCCCTATTTTTACAATATATTCCTTATTTTTACTAGAAACCCCTTTTTATATACCCCCAATATGTATAAACCCCCCATACCCTATTCCTTTCCCCCTAATACCTACAATATATTGACCTTATTTTTCACAATTAAAAACCCCCTTTATGAATGAACATGATAAGATATTGATCAATAAAGGTGAATCCCTGTGGTCTTTATGTCCTTGCTTGTGTACAAAAAGTGGGCTACACTTCTTGTTCTAAAACATGAAAAATTAAACTAATACATGAGATGTCTTCAATACTTATGAGAAATACGAGGCTCATTAAAAGATTCAAAGTCTTTTACCTACGCAGTTTTCAAGCGAAGACCCCCTTATTTCCTAATCCTGGTCTAGGTAAGGCAATTACTAGAGAATAAATAAAACTAAATTGCAAGTTAATTAATTTTGGTTCATTAGTGAACAATTATTGGGACTACAAAATTGTTTGATATAGTTGACACTCGACTATAAACTTAAAAAATAATATCATATTTTCTCTAAACTTTTAAAAAATTAATTTAATTTAAATTATATAACTTGAAATAAAATTATTATAAACTAAATAAGGATATTAATTAAAAACTAAAAATACAATACCATATGTACTTTCCATGAACTTATGAAAAAATAATTTAATTTTATTGATAAAATTGAATATAATACTCATACGTTATTTGAACTTTTCAAAAGTGACTAGAAGCATAATTTTATAATTAATTTTAAAACAAATAACTAACCAATGTAATACTTTTTCTAAATAATCAATTTGATTTAAACTAATAACTAATCAAGATGGTGATTTTCTAACCACTTAAATAACCTAATAATTGTAATTAATTTCAAAACATAAATGTTAAATGTAAAATAGTCAATTTTTTAATAATGAAGAAAGAAAATTACTTCTATCGCTCTCAATTGAAGTTAGATCCACTAACGCTTGACCCACAGTTTCTTCTTGTGGCTCTTTCAATGTTGGTTTTCGTTGCCTCATCCTTGTTTTTGTTCCATTCTTGTATTTCAATTCCATTAACTTGATCACGATCATGGTTTCTATTTTGACATTTTTTGTTTCCCATATTGATAGGTGAATCACAAGAAATGTTCACTATTTCACACTTAATATGCCTAAAATAGTTTAGGAATTGTTTCTAAAATTGAGTTAGTTCCCTAAAATTTATTGAGATTTTTTAATTTTTGTGAATTAAATGGATAGACTGGTAGGCAATTCATGCTATGGTAAAGGTGACAAACAAGTGATCGATCGACCTTATACAGCTTGATCGAGCTTCTGAAATACAAATGCTTTATTGATATATGGAGCTTGATCGACCTTTTGTGCTAACAATGCTTAAAACCTCAATCGTGATATTTGAAAATCCATTCAAACCTCTGCCAAGGTTTTTAAATACCTTAATCGAACTATTAGCTCGATCGAGGGCTTAACCTATAGTCCTTCAACCTTTTTTCTGCAATTTGAATTTGTATGCTCTCTTCACTAGGCTTCAACTCTATCTTAGGATGTGCCTTAGGTGGCGGATTTCATACTAGTAAATTCATCATTGAATCGTCTTTCCATTGACATATAATTTGTGCATTTTGGATTTTGTATGGTATTTTTTTTTAATCTTCTTTTCACACTTACCCTTGAAAACCATGTCTAGAACTTTGAAGTGTGGAAAGAAAAATCAACAACAGAAAAAGTGCACAACGAATTTTTTTCAAAATATACATATGCCTAAGAGAAACATGTCCTATTTATAAGGGTAATTTTTATTTTTTAATTATTTTGCAAGTAAAATAAAATTTTACATGCACAAAAGTGTGTACTAAATGTGGTTAAAACCGTCACTAGTCACTTTCAAAAATTTATAAAACGATGCATTTTTCAAAAGAAATTTTAAAAAATATGAACACCTTAGTGCATTCTATGTAGACCGTATCCATATATATAGTTATATATATTTTTTCATTTATAGCTAAATTATCTTATGTGCACATGAGTCACTTGTTAACTTTTCCTAACATTTACAAGGACAAGTCTACAATTAAATGCAATTTTTGACATATCGAATGATATTCATAAATTTTCAAAAAAATATACATGAAAATACAACATAATTCCCAACAATTTGTTTAATTGTTGGGTCCCTAAATTCATGTGGAAATAATGAGTTTTGAGGTGTTCAATTTAATAAATCTATCTAAAATAAATTTCCATTGTAATTTTTTTGTCAAAAGTGTTACCCATCTTTATGGATTCACCCAATTATGTGAATATAAATTTTAACAAGTAAGTGTTTAACAAAAACTACACATGAAAACTGTGGTATAGATACATTTTAAATTGTAAGTGAAAATATTTAAATCACATATTGGTTTTGGTGATCTCATGACTATGGAGCTCATTTGAGCCTCTTGATTGAACGATTGTGGTGTATTACAAGTTGGAGGTTCTTCATGATTATGCCACCTCTTTCGCCCAGAATCAATAAAGCTGGGTAGAATTGTTATTGAAGGAAAATATACAGTTATAGTAAGGATATTTGTTGGGTAGAACTATAAGGAAGAATATTCACATAGAAGTAGTATAACAAATAGAAGATGAGTGAAGGCACAATGGAGAGGTAGAAGACAATGTGGAGGTGATGCAATTGATGTAATTCAAACATTGACATTAATTCAAGCCATATTCGAAGTTGTAGAAAAAACCCAGAGAAAAGGAGTTGTAGCAAAAGATTGAGATGCTAGTGATAAAGAATTGAAAGTTAAGAGCCTATAAGAAGATGTTGAGGAACTTGAATCCCTAAAAGAGAGGATCATTAGATCATTGAAAAATTTGAGAGGAAAAACCAAGATGAATACTGTAATGCCCCATTTTGTGAAAATCGCTTAAATTATTTTTGTTTATTGTTTACATTTGATATTTTATATATGATTATTCATTAGCATTACTATTATCTTATGATAATTATTTGGACAATCCCAAAACAAGATGGGGGTCATGGTTCTATAGGACTAGGGAAAAATTAAACATATGAAACTCAGTTACACAATCAAAGCTTTCGAAATCCCAAAAGAAAATTAAAATATCTCAAAACCTAACTATGGTGTTAGGTGTAACCTCTCTACAAAAGTTAAAGAAGATTTATAAATAAACAAATAGAAAATGAAAAACAAAAATACAAGTTTTCCAAAGAAGAGATTATTCCTTGTTCACTTTCTCACTCTCAATCACCATCATTTGGGAAAATAAATAAAAGAGACTCAAAAACCCAAAGAATAATAAAGCCTTTGAAAATGTGTGACAACTCTTTGGTATATGTGAGTTGCAGATTATTGGTTTTGTTCAACTATATCCTAGTTCACTTATTGAACCATTGTAATTGTGCAGTGGAAGTGTTGAGACATGATTTTATTATATGTATACTTGGAAAGCAAGAATACCAGTAGTATACTTGGATCCATTCAAAGGATAATTATTTATGACTTGAGCAGTAGATATAAGAGACATAGAATTCATGAATCTATTGTTGGGAGTATTAGGAGTTGCAAGGTAGAAATTTGTATTGAGTGTGTCTATATCTTGAGACTAAGTGTAAAATATGAAACACTGAAGGTATGGTTCTTACATAGATCATGTGGAGTTGAGATTATTGTCAAAGGAGATGGAAAGTATGGAATTTCCATTTGGAGATCAATGGAAGACCATAGAAAAATTCCATAAAATGAAATACAAATTGCATCAATGAAGAATTTCATTTTAAGGCCTAGGATACAAGTATAACAAGGATTGTTTAGTTAAATTTAGAGATTTTCTAAGTAGTTAAGGAGTATTTTAATTAAGTTACGGGACACATGTAATCAGGAAGTTACAAATGCCTATTTTTAGAATGTAGGAAGTTATCATATCGAGGAGAAAATCTTGATGTATAAAATCATGATTTTGTAATGTAATTAGGGTTGGAACCCATGAGAAAGAGACACCTATTTTATAACAAAGTTTTCAAGTTAAATAAAGTTGCATATCCAAGCAAGATTTTCGGTATCGAAGGTTCTTGTATTGTTCTTTTTGTAGTATGTACTTCCCTTCTTTATTGTGAATGTGTTTTTTGTTATCTTTTTCCATTATGTTGTCCCTCATGATTGAATTAGTGTATATCCAATTAGAATTCATAATCATATGCATTGGTTCTTTTCTTTCAAGTATTCACCAAAAACATTCCTCTAAAGTTAATATTGGATTCATCCTCAAATGATTATATTAATAGTCTGTTCATTTTTATTCCTAACCATCAGACAATAAAGAAATCAACTATAAAAGAGTGATTATCCTACCTCTGTGAAGAGATTGTTTTGCAAAGCACTGTCATTGATGTATAACTCATGATTTTGACTCCATGCCCAATGATCACCACTTGTTTCAACCACTATAATATTTAAACTTGTTTTTTTATCTAGCCTTTGTGTTTATTTATTGATAGATCCCTCTCTGGTAGGAAAGAATCCATCTTTCCTCCTAAAGATTGGTTTGTAAGGTTACCTTTTGTTTTCCCTAGATTTTGTAACCTATACTACAAGGATAAAAGCCTAGGAACTATTAACTTGATGAATAACTGGTTTAATGACTTTATAATGAGTAAAGGAAAAAAGTTTATGATTTCATATCAAATTAAAGGAAAGAGATCTGGCTAACATAATAGGTTATGGACAATGAATGCATAGCATAGTATTAAGGTAAAAAATAACACGAGAATGAATTTATAGTAAGGAAAAAACCATCTCTGTTAAGATCATGATAAACATTATAGATTGTCCAAAAGAATCCAAATACAAGAAAGAATCATGAACACAGTATAAAATTTATCACTTCAATTTAAGACAAAACTAGGCTCCATTCGTACATAATCATTTCAAAGTGTTTTAAATAAACATAGAAATGTCATACATGCATGTATAAAAAATACGAGTCTGATCTCCAATCCTCCTTCATATTAGAATGTTGATTATGAGCCTCTTATATACAAAAAATTCAAACTAAAATAGTTATAAGATCCACTTTTCATGGATCTAGAAATCCCAAAAGAGATAATATGTTCATCAAACTAGATCGAACTTCTTTAAATCCTAAACATCTGTCAAAACAAATCATATTCTATCTAGCTACACCTATCTAATTTTATCAAAGTTATCTAAAAGTATGACTTGGCTCATTTAGCTAGACTAATTCATGAAAAGTTAGAGTTTTCTGGATGGTTCAGTGAGGATGGTCAAGCCATGTAATGCCTGCAATATTTTATTCAATCTAGTTTATCCTGTCTCCATGGCTTGCATTCACTTATGAAGGTCCTTGTTGTAATTAATCACATATTCATATTGCTTCTCAATAATTTTCTTCCTCCTTAAAGATTCTTTGGATACTGCAATAATCCCTGATAGCTTGTATCAATTCCCTCCAAGTCTTCACACAGTATTCTATTGGAAACCATTAGATTTTCATAAGATTCATTTAGGTACATGTTATGTTCCTTAAATAATGTAAGGAATTCTTAGCACCTCCATTTCTAAATATGATTCTATAACATCAAACTGCATAGAAGCTTCTTCAACTTCTAAGGGTTTTGAACCCAAACCATCTTCAAACTCATTTACCTTTTCTTTTCCTTTGCATAAATTTATGGACAGACGTGGCATATGTAATAATTCTTTTTTCATTTGAGTCAAGTCTATTCTTATTCCTGACAATATTCCTCTGCATCTTGCGCATTCTCCTCACTGGATGAATCTTCTATCATGGTCATTGTATTTTTTCGAAACCTAGCGTTAAGAATTTATTTCATATTCATTCTTAATTTTTTTTTAGACTGAGTTTTTGGCTTCCATCTAGTTTCCTCATTATTTGCAAATGAGACCTCCTCCTGTATTGAAGCTTCCTGAACTATTTTATCTTCCCTGACCTCTCTGGGAGTCTCTAAGGTTGCAATTTCTTCAATTATTGATTTATTTTAAACATGAATTTGGGGAATTTATGTTATAGAAACATTATTACCTGCCTCCTGCACTTGTTCATTTTTATCCTCAACTAAATTCCTCTTTTTTCCTTCTATAATGCTTCTTCATCTCCTTGTCATCCTCTTCTCGGATTTCAGCTCCAAAACCTGAGAAAAAACTAAAGTGCTTCGAAGACCTACTTCTCTTTTCCAATTCATGATTTACAAGTATTCTAATTAAACCATGGTGAAAGACCGAATGGATGATGTTCTCATGGTGATTTCTCACTTGTGCAATCATTTTTTCAATACTCTTCAAAAGATAATAAGGTAAATTCAACTTTGATTCTCCATTAATGTGTAAAAGAAACCTCAAATGGTATCTAAACACAATAGCAAACCGTCCTTCACATATGATATAACGTTGAACTACCTTTGACATGTTTCTCCATTCATTTTTAACCTTATTCAGCTGAATCCCCTTACTCCAATCAATATTTTCAAAACCGGGAAATAAAAATTGACTAAAATTAACCTCAAACAAATGTTGTTTAAACCATGTGTCACCCACTTTAGGCACACTAATGGCCTCTGCAATAGTGGCTTCATCCACTATAAAAAATAGGGTTTTTAAATCCACAAATGAATCTTTGTAATTTTGTATGAAAGCATTTGTTACCTGTAAGTCATATCCCTGCATCCGTTCACATAAAGAAAACCATCCCACAATCTTCATCTTTTTTGCACAACCTGGGAATTCTTCCATCCATTTAACACTTTTTGGTTCTAAACGAAATATATTTCCACTGAGTATTTTGACCATTTCCATCATGATTTCCAGGCTCTATTGGCTTCATTTCGTGTAAACACATTAATAGAAAACCTAAACTATGTAGAAAAAATTCAATAAACCAAATGAAAGGTCTGAATCCATGTTTCTTTGCACAATATATTTCTGCATATTTGGGTATAATTACTCTGTACTCATTTCCTGACACACCACCTTATCCCTGTTGACTTAATTATTAAAATTTAAACATATGTCATGTGCATATATTAACCTTTGACAGATGGCAACAATCCTGTAGCAATATTATATTTTCCACTATTTGATGTGTTGTGAGTATGTACAATCAAAATAAATGAAATTCCTTTATCGTAAAAACCTTGAACTTTCCATCATGTATGAGTCAAGCATCTATTAATATATGCATAGAAACTTTAAAAAGATTAATAACAAATGAGCCTTATTTGTTTAAAAAATCTTGAACAATGACAAATTATAGAAAGAATCTAGAAACTAGGGTAAAATAGGGTAAATCCAAATTTAAAGGATATCTAAGGTAAAACTTGGAAAAATAATCCTATAGGAAAAAAAATTCTAACTTAGTACTAGGATAAACTCTAGAGATAAAACCTTCTACTATCCTTCCACAACTAGAGGAAAAATAAGAGTGATAATAGAGTAATATCCCTATAGTTTCATTGAGATACTAATTACTTTTTTTCTATCCCCTTAG
>LPNX010858934.1:171388-206319 GCA_001517045.1 Pseudotsuga menziesii | reverse complement strand
ACCTTCCTCTACCTTCCACTCTTTCCTCCTCCCTCCCTCCCTCCCTCTCTACCCTCTTGTTCTCTCTACCTATCGCTCTTCACCTCTCTCTTGCATTATATTTCTCTCTATCCCTCCCTCTCTCTCTATGTCTCTCTCTCTACATCCTAATATCATTACTACCCCCTCCTTTCTCTCTCCCTCCATCCTTCCATCTATCTCTCACTTTACCTCTCTTTTTCTCTATATTCCACCTATCCCACTCTAATCCTCTCTCTCTCTCTCTCTCTCTCTCTCTCTCCTCATCATCTCGCTCACACTCTATCCATTTCTCCCTCTCTACCTCTCACTCACTCATTCTCTCTCCCTATTAACCTATCAATATTCCCCATTTCTCTCTATCTTTCCATTTATATGTACCTCCCTCTTCACATGTTACTCACTCTATACATCCCCCTTGACCTATAAAACCTCCTTGTTCCATGATCTTATTCTATTTCTCCATCTACAAGTCCCTCCCTTTCTCCTCTCCCCCTCCAAAGATACATCCAAGAGTGCATGTGCATTAGGAATGCATTCGATTCTCCTCTATTGATCATGTTGAATTCTCCAAAGGCCATAAGACCTAAAACATATTTCCATGGATACCCCTATAAATTCATGTGTGGTTCTTCGAGGAATTGTTCATGGATTTGGATACCTCATCAATACTTTTAGGGATAAAGGAATGGTCCATTAACCATGTCAAAGGCCCTAAGGCCAAAAAACCCATATACATAGTTCCATGGATACCCAAACAAAGTCATGGATGGTGATTTGAATCATTGTTCATGGATTTGGATGGCTCAGGGTTTTATTTAAGTAAAAAGGTATCATATTGTTCCTTGGAAGGTCATTCCCATGACCCTTGGACACCTACATACTACTCAAAACCACCTAATGGAATCGATGTCCTCAATCACATGGAAATTATACTCTTAAGAGGTCATGTGTTTTTAGTGGAGAAAACCTTCTCACTACTGGATGGTTTGAATATTCCTTTAGGGATCATTGTTAATGCTTCCTCCATTAACCATGGCTAAGGAACCAAGACCGTAAGACTTAAATGCATAACATCATGGAATCACTTAGGAATTCATATGTGGTGCTTCAATACATTTTTCATGGATCTAGATGTCTTAATGGTTTATTTAGAGTGAAAACCATAGCCTTCTTCCCTAGAACATCATTATGAAATCCCTAAGACACCTAATGTCCAAGGAATATAACAACCATTATACTCATATAGAAGGAAAAATATCCCCTTTAAAGGGCTCCTGTGATGGTTTGAGTCATTTTTCATAGTGTAAGAGTTGTTTAGCTTTATTGAGATACTAATTACTTTTTTCCCTCCCATTACAATATCCATGTTCCTAAAACCTATCCGTCATTTAAAAACCCTCATAAGAAAACCCACATAATATTAAACACCGAATATCGTTATTAGAGGGACTATGTCGTGGTTTGGCGTATCGATCATAACCTAAAAAATTATTTTATATTTTTGGTCATGAAATTCCCATCCCTATATCTCTTTCTCTATCTCCATATATCCCTCTTCCACCCCCTCATTCTCCCTCTCCTAATATCTAAACCCCTAACTTCCAATGTCCCGCACTCTCTAAACCCATGAATCGGTCATGAACTTCCCATCCCTATATCTCTCTCTCTATCTCCATATATCCCTATTCCACCCCCTCATTCACCCTCTCCTAAGCTCTAAACCCCTAACTTCCAATGTCCCACACTCTCTAAACCCATAACCCCCCCCCCCCTCTCTCTCTCTCTCTCTCTCTCTCACACACACACACACAGACACTCACTCATTGGGGTGCATGAGTGAGAGAGAAGTAGCTCTCTCAAGTGTGTGAGAGAGAGAGAAGTTGTGGAGATCATCTTTAGGTTTTCAGGTCTTACTACTACCATTGGTGCTCATTCTATATTTTTGAGGAAGTTGTGGGGTTTTCTCCTTTATGGTTTCCTGGAGGAAAATTATTTGTGTCTCTTGTCTCTTGTGTTTATTGTTGTGCATGTTATTCTCTCAGTTAAAGATCCTAAGATAATGCTAGCTTGAATGATAAAATTCTAACATGGTATTAAAGATAACCTAAGAAGAAGACATTGTTCAATTGCAGAAGCTAGGGATTCTTACTTTTTGGGTCTCTCTCCACAATCCATTCGCAAAAGTATGCTAGGATGACTCTCCATTGAAGGGTGCATCTTTCTATCGAAGCAGAATTTGATTCCAGAGATTTTTAGTTTTTGGTGCAGGAAATTAGGGTTTCTTGTAGAAGAGGAATTTTTGAGTGAGCCCAAAATAGGATTTCTCTTCTCATCAAAATCGAATTTTAGATACCTAGGTCAATAATTTTGGTTGGGTGTAACTCTGAGAAAGTCAAACCCTAGTTTGACCCTAAGCTGGAAAAACCCTAAAATACTAAAAATGATAAGTTTTGGTACATTCTCTATATCTAGGGATTGGAGAAGGATCAAGAGCTGCAACATTCATAGGTTGAATATCGGATCTGGATTTACACTGTGTCCAAACTTCAGCCTCATATTCACTATATTATGATAGATATGATCCCTCCAAGTTAGGGTTCCAACCTCTTCCAGGATTCATCCCTGAATAGGACACTTGGGGAGAATTGCTATATATCAGGATAAAGAGGTCCAAATGAAATTTATGAAGATGTTCCAGAAAGGGCATAGAATGTACTTTCTGTGGTCTGATATTTAGACCTAGAATATGAAACAGTGACATGTGTCAGTTCGTACAACTTTGCTATGCTAAACAGTATTAAAACAGGTCACCTTGGGAAAATGCTCATAAGTCCCAATTGGTGAAACCAATTCTGATGAAACCTATGGTGTTGGAATAGAGATAGGAAAGGATACCTTAGTACAAATTTTTAGACACATAGGAGTATTAATTTTGGAGATACCACAGAAACAGTATCAGGAATTTCTGTAGAAGAAATTGGTAAACTAGGGCTTCCTGTTCCAGGAGCTTCCCCCCACTGTTTTCAGAAAAGGAGTACATTGGACAGATCACCTTGAAGAGATATATATTTCTATCCAATCAGATATAAAATATTCCAAGTTTTGAAAGTTAGGGTTTCTCTGACAAACCCTAGATCAGCCAGCTCTGGAACCAGGATGGACACCTCAAGTCGGTAAGATCTAATCTGTTGCTATTTTCATTTGAGGTTCTCATTTGAAAGTGATCGATCACATCAGCTTGATGACAAGCTTATGGAAGTTGACAACTTCCAATCCTGGAAGCATATGATCTCTCTGTAGAAATGAATTGGACACCTACATAAGTAGAGAGGTTCCAGTTCCAAAGGGAAATGAGGCTAAAATCCTTACACAAGAAGAACTTGGTCAAGGCCAAGAAGATCATTGCTGATTCAGTCATGGATCAACTTGTACCACAAGTGTCTTCCCTAAAGATACTAAAAGAGATGTTTGATTCCTTGACCAAAATTTTTGAAGGGAAGAACATAAATTGGAAGATGAACTTAAGAAACTAGTTGAAGAATGTGAAGATCCAGAATGCAGAGACCATACAGTCATACTTTACAAGGGTCTCTCAAATCAAAGAACAACTTGAAGCGGTAGAAGAAGAAGTGGAGAATGCAGATGTAGTGATAACCACCTTGAATGGCCTCCCAGGATCATGGTATTCATTCATTCAAGGAATGTGTGCTAGAAGGAAGTGATTACTTTCAACAGACTCTGGGAAGAAGAAGAAGCTTAACTCATAATAAGAGAAGAGAAGCTGGGAGCAACTGAAGATCAAGATATCACCATTGAAAGAAGATCCCTCAAGAGATGAGGAATATGAAGGAATCAATTCTTGAAGAACCTATTATCCATCTTGAGCATTTGGATAAGAAATGATGAAGTCATGAATGAAGAATATGATGAAGCGGAAGGATCAAGAAGGAGTCTACCCACGAAACAAATAAAGATAAGTATTCAATTGTCATTTCATGATATTGTTTTTGTTATGCATTTGTTTATATTTAGTTGATGTATTATGCATGATATAATGTTTGCATTAATGACAGTATACTACTAATATGCATGCGATGGGTAAGTAGCTCATTGTGCTATACAACTCTCAATCGCTACTTATCTAGAATGAAACCTCTTTGCTGACATATTGGATTAGTGCACAATCTCAATGTTTTCTTGGTAGAGATGGAAGGCATCTAGAAAGTTTCCGTGAGATATGGATGAATGTTGTATTGGCTAAAGTAGTTGCATGGTCATATATCTATGCATAAGAATTTTCCATTATGAATATTCCTTATGAAATGTTTCTAACCATACAAATTCATTTGACTTGTAGGAAAGATCTCATACATAATCAAATACTAGCAAAGAAGGATGAGACTTGTTCCGAAGAACAAGTGACGATAGTTCAAGATGAAGAATAATATGACGAATGAAGTGACATCATTGATGTAGAACCTTCCAGCTATGAAGAAGTAACCAAGAAGAAAGGGAAGACCAGTTCAAGAAGAATGATGTATAGGATGTAGTATAGAGACCTG
This sequence comes from Pseudotsuga menziesii, assembly GCA_001517045.1. Lineage (NCBI taxonomy): Eukaryota > Viridiplantae > Streptophyta > Pinopsida > Pinales > Pinaceae > Pseudotsuga > Pseudotsuga menziesii. Next base: position 201,736 of record LPNX010858934.1, on the reverse strand, counting down.
AAGAGAAGTTCGTAGTTCCATCATGCAGTAGATGAAAACATCATGGGATACAAGGAAAGATTCGTAGCACGAGGCTTCTCACGAAAAGAAGGCATAGACTACTAAGAGACATTTGTAGCCAGTGGGAGTTGAAACACATACATGATGAGCTTGATGAAGATATTGACCTTTGCTACAAGGTTGAAGATGATGATCTATACACTAGATGGATACATAGAATATTAGTAGCATATGAAGCTACTTGTCACTCTGGTATAGAATGTTTCAGTGCATAGAGTACAGAAGATAGAGGGAGTATGATGCTTTGCTTCAGAGAGAGTGACTACAGAATATCCTGAGGTTCGACATGGTACAACATGATGGAAAGATTACTAATGAATCTAGGCTTTAATTAGAGTAAAGAGGATTCCAACCTTTTCTTAAAGGTTGAAGGTGGAAGACCAATGATGCTCCTGTTATATGTCAATGACTTGTTCCTGACAGAAAAGAGGAACTCATTAAATTTGCAAGAAGAAGACTTGTTGCCGAGTTTGGGATAAAGGACTTGGGGATGATGCACTACATTCTAGGCATGGAGGTGTGGACAATGTAAGTATGCAGTAGAGATCCTGAAGAGGTTCAAGATGATGGAATACAAGGCCATGACCACACCTATGGCATCGAACCTGAATCTATGCTTCATCAGAGACGGTTGATGCCACGATGTATCGTCATATGATTTACCTGACAAATACAAGACCAGATATTTGATTTGCTGTGAACACATTGAGACATGTTCACCTGATGGTTGCAAAGCATGCAGTGAGGTACCTGAAGGGTACAATTGAGTATGGGATCAAGTGTGATCTCTTGGTTTGGTAGGATGGAGTCTTGCATAGCGCTGAGTACAGCTGAGGCAAAAGATGTTGCCACTTGCTATTTGGGAGGTAGTATGTTTCTTTTGAAAAATACTACTTGATTTGCTTGATATAACTTGCATTTTTGTATGATGCAGAGAGGAGCAGTGATCCAGATCGAGATCTCTCAAAAGAGGGATTTCTAGCATAGCTGATGAGACAGGTTGTCTGAGCATAAATCCTAGCGAAGCTCATAGGTTTCTCATATGTAAACGGTCCTGGCGAAGATCGTAAGTTTTCCTTGGACATAATCATCCCTGATGTGATTCTATGCTAGAAATGGCCAAAGTGAAGTTTGAGTACTTAAGGGAGAAGCTTGGTGTTCTCCATATCGAGGTTCCCTCCAAAGGGAAATGATGAGACCTAGAGCCATTATGACATGGTGAGAGGATTAGGTTCCTTCCATGGTCAGATGTAAGGGCTGATCCATTCTATCATGGTGAGAGGATTTGGTTCCTTCCATGTTAGATGTGAGTGCTGAGCCATTCTGATGTGACTACATGGTTAGATATAAGTGCTGAATTCCATTCTTGGAATGGAGGCACCTAGTCAGTTACTAGGAATACTCAGCTTGGTGCTGAGTTGCCATTCTCTGGGAGAATGGAGGCACCTGGTCAGTTACCAGGAATACTTAGCCTGGGACTGAGGGCCATTCTGATATGACTGTGGGATGTAGTCTTACATGATCAGATATCAGTGCATGGCCATTCTGATGTGATTGAGGGATGTGTTTCCACTTGATCATATATAAGTGCTGATTCCACATCTAGTTTGAAAAAGGACTAGCTCTATGATGCCACATCTAGTATGAAAAAGGAATAGCTTTGTGATGACACATCCAGTATGAAAAAGGACTGGCTCTGTGTAGATGCCACATCTAGTTTGAAAAAGGACTATCTCTATGATGCCACATCTAGTATGAAAAAGGACTAGCTCTGTGATGACACATCCAGTATGAAAAAGGACTGGCTCTATGTAGATGCCACATCTAGTTTGAAAAAGGACTAGCTCTATGATGCCACATTGTAATGTCCCCAGTTTTGACCCCGTTTGCATGATGTATATATTGTAATTAATCGTGGTGAGGAGCTCAAGGCAAAAGCCCCACCATCGATTTTGTTGTCTATGTTTCGGCAATAGGGATAATTGCCGATGGTATGTTGTGCTATAAGGCACATTTTAATATGGCATCATGTAAACACGCACATCAATTAAAATAAACCACAACCAGCTACGGCAGTGCAACATTGAATGAAAAGGGCATGGTTCCAAAGGATAAGGGGTGGTGGGGGGTGTCAAACCTTGGTTATGGGGGAAAAACCCATGTTTGTCACCTTGTTGATTTTCCATCTTCCCTTGTCAACCTCTTTAATGCTTTGTTGGGAAGCTGAGGAGTAATGGCTGCTGGTGGTTGAGGCAGTTAATGCCTTTGGGAGTGGGGTGGCAGGACTGTCAGTCCTTTGCCCACCTACCCACTCCACCCACGTTTTCCATTATTCTCCCTCACACACTCATCCCTGGACAGTTCACTCTCACCACAATTTTGGGTCTGATGGCTCCTCACGCACAGGCCCTGGGGGATTTTGGTCTCACGCAGGCATTTTCTTCCTCTTCACGAGTTGCTAAACACTCAGGCACTCGCAATTCGCGTCCTCCCGATTGCTGTGCATTCTCACGCAGAGAATTTCCCTCCCGTTTCTCATTTTCGCGCACAGGAATTTCCTGGGTTTTACCCACGTTGTTTTCCTATGCGGATTGGTGAATGGAGTGGTTGAATCCTTTCCCCATGGGTCGAATTTTGGGTTCTGCGTTGATTATTACCCACGCCCAGGATGGGAATCTGTAAATTTGTTTTCCAGCGTGGACCATGTGAGTCTTCCCGTGGCTCAATTGCCTTGGACGAACTGTTGATTTTTCCCTGTCGTAAGTGTGTTTGCTGCTACGTTTGGGAATTTGTTGTATGTCGCTTCAAAATTAATTTGTCCTATTTTAGGCTGTGACAACTGATTGGTTTCCTGAGTGCAATGGATAGTTTTCGGACTGTGCTGGCTTGGCTTGGTTGTTGAAATCCTGTGAAACCCAGCTGTGTTGGTTTGTTGTTTGTGCCCCTTGTCTATGTATAAGCCTGGAATTGACCCTTATTCCAGAGGAATCATGCCCAGCTCGGGGGTGACAGTGTGCTGAGAGATTGATGAGCACGCTGGCCTATGGTTGGGTGGAACGTTGCAACGACGTAGCTGGTTGCGGGTGAATTATTCATCAAAAGATGAGTGCTGCTGTTTACTTCATCTCTGTAATTTATACTGATGTTAAATGCTGGAATGTCTATGTTTGCTTCCGCTGATTGTTTGAAGGACTGTGCATCCTTGTATGGTGAATTATGCCTGTTGTTTGAGTTTTAATTTCAGCATTGATCTCCTCTGATTTATGTTCATGGGGCCATTGGCCCGGTTGTGTTGATGTGTTCGTCACGTCCTCTTCGCCGGTTGAGGGACGGGGACGTGACACACATCTAGTATGAAAAAGGACTAGCTCTATGATGCCACATCTAGTATGAAAAAGGACTAGCTCTGTGTAGATGCCACATCTAGTATGAAAAAGGACTAGCTCTATGATGGCACAACTAGTATGAAAAAGGACTAGCTCTGTGTTGGTGCCACATCCAGCATGAAAAAGGGTTGGATCTGTGATGATACATCCAGCATGAAAAAGGGCTGGATATGTGATGATACATCTAGCATGAAAAAGGGTTGGCTTTGTGATGATACATCCAGCATGAAAAAGGGATCGATCTATAGAGGACTACATCCAGTATGGAAAAGGACTGGCTCTGTAAATATGCATCCAGCATGAAAAGGGGATGGCTCTATCAATTAAGACCTACATGGAGGCTAGGTCTACAACTAGCGCAAAAAAGGGCTAGCTCTATAGAACTTCCTGTGATGAGAAGAATGAAGAGATAACACCATTTGATTGAGATAGCAGAATCAGTAATGATGATGATGATTCGAGGATGGTCTAGCTTTGATGATGATCTAGATCAAGTGATTATCGAGACTTGATGATGATCCAGCAGTGAGGATCGAGATCAAGTGATGATCGAGAATTGATGATGATCCAACAGTGACGATCCAAATCAAGTGATGATCCAGAATTGATGATGATCCAATAGTGATGATCCAGATCAAGTGATGATCCAGACTTAATGATGATCTAGCAGTGACGATCTACATCAAGTGATTATCCAGACTTGATGATGATCTAGCAGTGATTATATAGATCAAGTGATGATCCAGCAGTGACGATCTAGATCCAGTGATGATCTGAATCCAGTGATGATCCAGACTTGATGAAGATGACTTGATAATGAAGATGACTTGATGATGAAGATGACTTTACAATGAAGATGACTTGACGATGAATATGAATTTAAGACGAAGATGAATTGATGATGATCTAGATGATACAGAGATGAAGACTTGTGCAGATAATTGTGTCTAGATAATACCTTCCTAGTTAAGAGGGATTGTTGATGTATTTGTAACCTCAGAATGTATTCACTTGTATATATTATGTATTGTACCCCGATGTTTATTTCGGGAAGTATCTATAATTTAATTGAGTCATGGCATGCCCCGATGTTTCAATCGGGAGATTCAATAATGTAAGCAAGTCATGTAAAGTCATTGAGGTTAACCCTCCATTGTAAGTTGGGGAAATAGTCCCCACATTTGTGTCAAGGTTAACCCTCCTTATTGATCGGAGGGAAAAGTCCCCATAGTTGTGGGGCACTAGGGTTATTAGACTCTCCTAGAGATGTCAACTCTAGTAAGTAATTGTTAAGTGGGGCCGATATGTTAAAGTGGACATTAAGTGAATGAAAGAATATAAATAGAGAGTGAGCCTCTCTATTTATCACACACACACTCACTCATTGGGGCACATGAGAGATAGAGAAGTAGCTCTCTCAGGTGAGAGAAAGAGAGAATCTATGGAGATCATCTTTATGTTTTCGGCTTTTACTTCTGCAATTGGTGCTCATTCTATCTCTGAGGAAGTTGCGGGGTTTTCTCCTTTATGATTTCCCCGAGGAAAATTCTTTGTCTCTTGCCTCCTGTGTTTATTGTTGTGCATGTTATTCTCTCAGTTAAAGATACTAAGATAATGCTAGCTTGAATGATAAAAAGCTAACAATGTTTGTGTTGAGCATAAGCTCTGAAGCACATGAAATATAAGAATTGCAAGTATTGGGCATAAGCCCTGGAGCATTCCAAATTGATAATGAGCATAAGCTCTGAAACATCGGATCCTTGGACATTGTATCCATAGGTGTATTATACAAGTACATCCTAGAATTAGTGTTAAACGAGAGGCTCTAGAATCACAGTAGATGTAAATCCTAGTTTTCAGCATTGATTGTTGGCTCTGAATAACACTAGGAGTTATTGAAAATTAATTTTGTTGTGAAAATGACTCTGATAAACACCAACCTCATCTTACTTATTTTTTAAGTTGATTAAATGAAATTTTGAATTTCTATTTCTCATCAAGTATTGAAGAACTACCATGATATATGAGGTAATCCAACATGCAAGGAGGTTTAGAGCTTCCTTACTTAGTTGAACAACCCTACCTGAAGGCCTTAATAAAAGAAATGATTATAAGCTAATGAAAGTACCATGTGATTGGGATAATGCTATATGATTCGTAAAGTAAGTGTTAATAATGATATATGTATATATATAGCTTTATATGCTATGAGTAAAAGGGTAAGTGCCTATATTAAATGTAAGGGAATAATAATAACTATAATAATTAATAAATAATTTATATGTTATTTTTACTAAAAGTAATTAAAGAAATTTTTTAATCCTTAAAGAGTCAATGTAGGAACTAGTAAAAGATTTCCTAAGTTAAAGTATAATAAATTATTTAACTACACATAAATCAATTAAAAGATTATTTCAAGAAAATAAATGATTCTTGATATAACTAAATTTTAACTACCCTTAGCTTGTTTATAAAGACCTAAGCCAAAGAAAGGCTTAGGGATCTGATCATTATTTTCCTAATAATTTTGGAGAGCATTTCCAAAAAAAAAGCAATCTGGTACATAACCTAATATTCCATATTGGTGAAGCACTACCTTTAGGAGCTCTAGACTACTTGCATGTTGGAACCAGCTCGGGGCGATCCAGACTGAAACCAGGAACGGTTCTGGGCCATGGTTTGGTGGAACGTGGTAGTTCCCAAGTTATTCGGTTGACATATATGAGGTCAGAATTGTCTAAGTTATTAATTCTATGTGTTTAAGTGTGTAGGGTTCTAACCATTAAAAAACAACAAATTGCATCTATGAGGTTCTTACCTTCTCTAAATTCTTCCAGATTTTACTAAGTAGGGTTTATAATCTTGATTAGAAATCTTCCCATTGAATGCATGCTTTAGCTAGGTTTCCCTTTATTTATAGAAATTTAGTCTGAACTATTTCTATATAAACTCTAGGGATAGATTTTATATTATAGGTTCATTTATTTGCTTAAACTTAAACTCAACCATTGTTTCCTAGATAGGAATTCATAGTTTAATTTCTCTTAGTTTGATTTAAATAAGTTGTAGAATGTTTTAATTATCAAACAATACATCTTAGATTTAAACCATAGTTATTAATATAACTAGCTACTGGATCTTACTCAAACATTATTGTAAAGTTAAACCAGAGGTTTCATAATTCTAGGTAAAGTATTACCCTAATAGTAATTAAAACTAAATAAACTCATTCCTCCCTTGAAACTAAAACATTATTTAAAACTATGCATCAAAAAATTAAAAAAACAACTAACAACTACAAACTTAAAGAAAACAACAAATTCGAGAACAAATTTCTTAAACATCAGACCAAATCGAGAATGCTCACATATTTCATATTGCCAGTGAAAGCACTTTTGTTTCCATCTCATAATTTATAAAAATCAGTAATTATACCAACCAACACATTATATAAATGTTGTAATCCATACTATGAAAAGAAAACAGAGCCATTGAAGTCACTCAAAATAAGAAGGACGAGAGCCTAAAACAAATTTACAATTAATCCTAATAAAACATATCCAAACCATTCTATGGAAACATTAAAACATTTCTAAGAATCGTTAACCCATCTCATCCATCAAATCCTGTCCAGGATTGGTTGCGGTCCTTTATATATTCATTTCATAAATTACAAATCAAGCACTAACAACGATTTGAAACAAACCATTTACATATTTAAAATATAAATACAAAGTCATTCCCTACGCATTGAGCTAGTGGAATCCTATTAACTAAACCATGAACTCACATTATCAAACAAGGAAGTATGTTCTTACACCTCTTCCCTTATAAATAAATTACATCCAGGATCTAATCTTGTGAAAGTCCCAAACAAAAATATCAAACCACAAGTATAATCAATTAAGATCTTAGGATTGAATCTTGTAGGCTCCAACAAACCACTCAAACGCATACAAGATATAAAATATCCTAAGGGTTTCTCCTCTAAGGCTTCTCGTAAAGATTTTATATAACCAACTGTATAAACAATGATGAAACAGAGATACACTCTTTTCTTATACATCATATGCACAATCAACATTTTAAACCATAAAATACATTTCAATAAATAAACTAGGATGCGTATCCATGCTAAGAGCCAAGCAAATCTTCATGCTTACGGCCGCAAAGTACACCCATCCACATTATTAATAAACCAATGCATCCACAGTATTCACCACACACTACTACCATAAGCATAATTTTACACAACTGAATCATCATTAGTGCCATTGCAAGTAATGGCACTACAAATTCAAAAAGGAAATGAATCATAATAGTAAACAAAGATTCGTTACCCAAACAAAAGCTTCCAATTAAGTTAAATAAAACCAAATATAGATCGTTGCAAAACGGTAAATTCATACACAGAGTCAATCCAATATTTTTACAGTCAAACATTTATCCAAAAATTACATATGGCAAAGCCTTGAATGAGCTACACAGTCGCATATTTAAATGCCAACAAACTATCAAAACCCCAACCAACAAAATGACTCACTGATGCATTTCTCCCGCTCAAAGATCGAATCCTCTTCTAAAACACATAGTAGTGTAAAAGCCATTATCAATTTTGAGGCTTACTCAGTGATTGGTTGCACAAGCAACCTATGGAAACACCCTCAATCCACGCTGACTGCCATGCTTTTCCCACCTACATAGACCCAAAACATTTATCAGAAGTATGCATTTTGAAACCCAAAAACCAAACCAATAATACAAAAGCATACCAACGCTAATGCATACATGTTCTAGGAGCGTGGAAGCTTGCTGGTAGTGCAACATGAGAAACACAGCTTGCCCTAGGAGGACAAGACCACCCCCTCCTCCACCATCGAAAACCAAATGAATGATAACAAACCCTACATAGCACTTGAGGCATTCTTCCCATGCTTCCCAAGGTTCAATAAGTTCTCCTTCCTATCCACCACTATCGTTTAGATAAAAACTCACTCTGCTACAGTTTGGGATCATGTCGAATGCACCATCATTTACCAAATAACACTGTAACACCCCATTTTTGACCTCGTTTGCGTTAAAAATGTATATGATGTATATATTGTAATTAATAGTGGTGTCGAGCTAAAGGAAAAATCCCCACCATCGATTTGGTTGTTTTATGTTTCGGCGATTGAAATTGTTGCCGATGGTATATCATGCTATCCGACATAGATTAATTCTGGCATCATGTAAATATGCATTTTAATTAAAATGAACCCCAACCGGCTATGTCATTGCAACCATAATGAAAAGGGCATGATTTTCATAAGGATAGGGAGGGAAATTATTTAACCCTTGGGAGCCATTAGGGAAAAGCCAAGTGTCATTTGATAAACCCTTTTAGTTTTCACCCACCCTTTTTGTCTTACTCACCTTTCGCTTGTCTCAATCAGTCAACTACGACATTAAAACCTCTGATGTTAGTTGGGCAGTTATTGTTGGGAAATTGTGTGTGGTAGGAATGTCATTCCTTTCCCACACGCACACTCCACCAGTAGACTCATTCACCCTCACGTGGGTAGGAAGAGAGGGGACGACCCCATCCTTGCATTCTTTCCCATCCTCATGCAGAGACAGTCATTTCTTCTCCTCATGCACAGGTCTTGGCATTTTACTCATGCAGAGAGCTAGGAGGGTGACCTCACATGCATGATTTGTATGTGTGTGTGACTTTTGCAGTTGGGGATTTTTCTGTGTGTATTTCTCTTTATTGTGGGTCTGACCATGTGAATTCACCTCCACGTGGATTGTTTTTCCTTCCTCATGCAGCTGAGAAACCGATTTCCATTAGTTTCCCCACGATTTTGGTTTGCTTTGGATTCATTTACGTTTTTGGGTTGCTGTGGATTCTTATTGAGTCATTTTAGCCATGATAGGGCCAAGAACAACTCAAGAATCGAATTTCCCAGTCAGAGCTGCATATTACCTACATTTTCACCTCGGTTGTTCTGTAGTGTTGATTTTCTTCCTGAGAGCTATGAATTGCTTGTTTGGCTATGTGTATGTAGTGGTCGGTCTTTGGACTATGTTGGAGTGGGAATGAAGGCTTGGTATGCTTGATAAACTTGGTGTGTTTGGGAGCCACATAGACAGAGCTAGAGGGAAAGCTTTATCCTCCCCAACCCCTGAATAGCACTGGAAGGGAAGTTAGGGCCTAAGGGACTGTGTAGCAGAGAAGGGACTGATTCCTTGTGTTGGGTGTGTGTGGGTGTCCTAGTAGTTAGGCTAGTTCTGGTGTAGGTGTTTGTAGCTCTTCAATGATCCCACCAGCTTAGCATTCATCTTTTCCCAGCTCCCTGATGGCCCGATAAACCCAACTTTGTTGGCTTGGCTAATTTGTGTATCTTTGGCTATGTGTGAGCATGCTTATTTCCTTATTCCTTGGGGAATCATTCCCAGCTCGGGGGTGGCAGTGTTGCTGAGAGATTAAGGAGCACACTGGCCTATGGCTGGGTGGAACGTTATAGTGACGTAGCTGGTTGTGGGAAAAGTTGTTCATAAGATAAGTATTCTTGTGTTCAATCTCTGCAACCATATTTTATGTTTAATGAATTACGATGAACATGTTGAATGCCTGAATGTATGTTTTGCTTCCTCTATATGTTGAATAATTATGCATCTCTGCATGTTTTAATTTAAAGCATTTCATTTTTTATGTATGTACATGTTCATGGGGCTAGTTTCTCGGATAGTTAATGGTATGTTAGCATCCTCTTCACCAGTCGGAGGGTCGGGGATGTTACACACATAGCTTAAATCTTAAACTCTCCACCTTCATGCTGTTACAAAGTTTCAATGGAATATATTTATTCCATAAACATAAACCCATTATACCATATAGTTCAAGAATATATTATAATGCATCTAAGGTTTGGAAACTGTAGCATAGAGTTTATAGAAATAAGTTTATTAACATGCATACATATAATCTCATAAAATTCATTACCATAGGATTTCGGTATAGTTTAGGAATAGGACTTTAGTCCTCTTTTCACAGATCTATGCATAGGAATAGTGTAGCATAGATATAGCTTTCTGAAGATATAGGATGTTTTGTCGCTACGATCATAGGACTGAGTTCACCGACGAAATAGCCTGCACAAGAAAATAGGAACCTGCATTAGTTCTAGATGAACTAAGTAAAACCCATTGAAATAGGAATCCTTACCTTTTTGAGAGGAACCTTAAGGGATAGAATCCTACCATTCCACCCTTTGACATACAAAGGTAATTCAGCCTCTTATTAAATAAAACCATAAATGAATTTAAAGACATGTAAAGTAAAAGTAAAATGTAACATAATACAAGCATCGACAAATGTCCGCAACTAATAGACAAGAAAAGTAAGCATACACACATGTCAAAGTAATAGAACAACATCATGTAAAACATCATCATTAGACATGGAAACACATAGAGGGAAAGAATCTTACGAAACTTAGGTTCAATATACAATCAAGTTTTATTCCGCATAAGTTTTAACGATGTCCTTGAATTGGTATTTTATTAGTCTACGAATATTTTTTTTTAATGAATTTTATGGACATTACAATAGGGATCAGAGCCCAGCTTCAAACACTAAGAGACCTAATGGGCGCTACCAAAGCATTCATTGTAGAGACAAAACATTTCAAAACTATATTTTGAAAATTTTTTAACCAACATAAAACTGTTTCTTACTAAATATTTTAATTGCAGGATTAAAGAACAATTTAGATCATGAATATAAAAGAAGACAACAACCGACAAGGTGTAACACCCCAGTTTTGACCATGTTTGAATTAAATTTATATGATGTAAATATCATATAGAATCATGGCAAGGAGCTCAAGTCCAAGAATGATTCATTGATTAATGTTTGGTGTATAGGTGATCATGGTTGATGCCTATGATTCATGTGCTAAGTCAAGCATATTTGTAAACATCATGTAAATATGATATTTAATCAAAAACCCACAACCAGCTATGTCAATGCAACAAATAATGAGATGGAGGCATGATTTCCCAAGGATAGGGAGGAGGGGGAATGTTTAACCTTGAAACATTGGGTAAAACCCATCAAAACTATCAACTACCCATTTCTTTCCTTTTTCCCCAACCATTTATTTCTGCCATAATCTGGTTGAGGTAGTTATTGCATTGAATGGGAAGAGTATAGGAAAAAATTTGAATTGGGCAGAGAACCGATTCTGGAAGAATGTGTTTTGACTCCATGGGCAAGAAAATACCCAAAAATGTATGCCCATTCCCTCATGCATTAACATTTTCATCTTGCCTCAAGTTTTTTTTTTCGGGGGGGGGGAGGGGAAGGAGATGTAGGACGTTTGGATGATCCATCCTTCATTCACGGGGAAGGTTGTTCATTCATGATCATTTTTTCACCCACACTTTGGTGATTCTTTAGGATAAGGAAGATGCAGTGAGAGCTAGAAGGTGTTGCTATGTGTTTTTGCAAGTATTTTCCTTTGTCGAGACCCTTGTTGCTGTGTTCTAGCATTATCCTATACTACACATTTTTATGAGACCTTGTCACTTATGTATCAGAGTGAAGCCTTTGTTGCAGTGTCTCCCTGTGGTTTCTATGTTGTGCACCCTAGTTTTGGTCTGAAATATATACAAGACTTAGGAGTGGGAGAGACCAAGAATGTGCTTAATAAACCTAGTGTGGAACCTCATAATAAGATAAGAGTGGCTGGTGAATCTGCTATGCCCATCCCGAAGAGAATTGGAAGGGAAGGTGTAGCATGAGGTATTGTGGAGCAGAGAAGGGGACACTTCCTTGTGTTGTATGTGTAGACAAAGTGGATTCCAGGACAGATAGGTCTATGTGAAGGTGTCCTTAGCATTGTGGATGAGCTCACTAGCTTAGTCGTTCTTCCTACCCATTACCTTAAAAGTTTGATCAACCCAAATTGCAGGATGGATTGGATGATGGCCTGATAAACCCATCTATTGGCTTGGTTATGTCTTGTTTCATTGGCCTTGTGAGTAATCCTTGACTAGAGAGTCTGATAAAACCAACTATAAATGTTGGCTTGGCTGAGTAGCCTGATAAACCTAGTAGTGAGATGGCTTGGCTGTGTAGCCTGATAAACCCATATGTTGGCTTCGTTGGTCCTTAATGTAAGTTTTGGCTTGACTGTGTACACTATGATAAACTCAACTGTTAGTTAGATTGGCTGATTAGCATGATAAACCCAACAATATATTTTCTTGTTTCCCCTACAACCTGATAAACCCAACTGTGTTGGATTGGATGATTTTTTTTTTATCCTTGGCTATGTGTGAGCCTACTAGTGTTCCTTATTCCTTGGGGAAATTATGCCCGGCTTGGGGTTGGTAGTGATGCTGAGATATTGATGAGCGCACTGGCCTATGGTTGGGTGGAATGTTGTAGTGACATAGCTGGTTGCAGACAAGATCTTTTCAAATATAAGTGTTCTTGTCTATGTTAATCTCTAAATTCATATTTCCTTACATTTGTATTTGCTCAATGAAATATGATGAACATGTTTAATGCATTGAATTGATGAATTGCATCCATTGTATAATTGCAATTGTATGCATCTATTTATGTTTCCTTCAATGAATTTTTAGATTAAGTTGTAGGGCTTAGATCCTTGGATTGGTGATGGCCTGAATGGCCAATTCTATCCAATACTTCGATTAACAAGTTGAATTTGCAGACATAAATCTCATTCCGCATTGGTCTATTCTGCAGGAGGGATGCGAAATGCAGGAAACGTCTTTCTTCCAAGTCTATTTTCTGTAGATCTCTTTCTGCAATTATATGTTCCACAACTTCTAGGATGTGGGATGTGGGATGCAGAAATGTTCTTTCGTGAATTCATTTTTTTATAGTTTTCCTTCCACAACTCTCCTTTCTGCAACTTTTGGGGTATAGAATGCTGCTTTGTAGATCTGTATTTCCACGACTTTCCTTTCAGCAACGGTCTATTCTGCATGTGGGATCACACTTTCCATATTCCCCAATTTTTCAACTCAAGCTCTCTGCACCATTGATTTTTCAAGTTGATTTTCAGCTTTTAATTTTGTGGGTTGATTCTTAGCCATTAATCTGTTTCCAGATGCAGAACAAGTTATAACTATCGATTTTTTTCGGTCGCTCTCTCTTTCTCTTGCGAACGAGAGGGGACATGATGGTGTGGTATCAGAAAATGAATGTCGAAGTGTGTTTTTCATTTCCATGCCCAGTGTTTCAAAGAAGAACAAAGGTTCTTTAAGAAAATTTTAATTATGCATGATAATCGAGGTATGGGTACATGATAAAGTGGTATTAGAGCTTCAGTTGTTGCAGTGGGCCTGAATGGGCCAAGATAATAGCTAGAAAAGATACGGGTTGCAGCATTGGGCCTCAATGGGCCAGAATGAGCAGTCAAAAGAGATAAGAGTACCCTCTGATACCAAGATTATAGTGACACTACATAGTGGTATCAAAGAACAAAACACCCAGGTTTGTAACTTCAAAATGTATTCACTTGTATATTTCATATATTATATTTCATTTCTTCCCGATGTTCCTATTGGGAGATTCATTAATATAATCAAGTCATGTAAAGTCATATAGAATAACCCTCTTTTGTAAGTCAGGGGTAAAGTCCCCACAGTTGTGGGGCACTAGGGTTATTAGATGCTCCTAGAGAATTCGGCCCTTGTAAGTTATTTTCAAGTTGAAAACTAGTATAAATAGAGATTGATCCTCTCTATTTGTCATATACACTCACTCAACTGGGGCGCATGAGTGAGAGAGGAAGTGATAGCACAAGTGAGAGAGATCAGTTGTCAGAGATTATATTTATGTTTTTGGGTTTTACTTTCGCTACTGGTGCTCATTCTATATCTAAGGAATTTGCAGGGATTTCTCCTTTATGGTTTCCCCAAGGAAAATTCTTTGTGTCTATTTTCTCTTGTGATTATTGTTGTGCATGTTATTCTCTTAGATAAGATCCTAAGATCATAATGCTTAAATGATAAAAATCTAACATGGTATCAGAGCTAACCTGAGAAGAAGAAACTGTGCAGCTACAGAAGCTAGGGCTTATTAATTTTTTGTTCTATCTCTACATTCCATTAGTAAAAGGAGGCTAGGCTGACTCTCCATTGAAGGGCACATCTTTCTATGGAAGCAGAATTTAATTCTGGGCATTTTCAGTCATTGCTCCGGGAAGTTAGGGATTTTGACAGAAGAGGAATTTTTGAGTGAGCCCAGCATAGGATTTCTCTCCTCCTCAAAATCAAAGTTTAGAGACCAAGTTCAAGTTTTTTGGTTGAGTAAAACTCTAGGAAAGCCAAACCATAGTTTGACCCCAGGCCTGAAAAACCATAAAATATTAAAACTGGTAGTTTTGATACATTCGCTATATCTCTATATTGAAGAAGAATCAGGAGCCGAAATTTTCGTAAGCTGATGATAAAATCCTCATGTACCCTGTCTAAAAATTTCAGCTTCATATTCTCTATATTCTGGGAGATATGATTCCTCAAAATCAGGGTTCCATTCTCTTCCAGGATTCATCCCTAAACAAGACACCCAGGGAGAATTGCTATATCTTGGGCTACGAAGGTCAAAATGAAATTTACTAAGCTGTTATAGATAGGGGACATAATTTAATTTATGTGGTGAAATTTTAAGACTCTGATGATGAAACAGTGACACACGGAAGTACGTACAAGTTCACTATGCTGAACGGTCCTGAATTAAGTCACTGTGGTAAAACTATCATAAGTCACAATAGGTGAAACCAATTCTACTAAAATCTATGGTGATGGAAAGAGGAAAGATGATGATAGCTCAATACAAAATTTCAAAAATAAAAGTGCACTAATTTCGTATGTACCATAGAAACAATATCAGGAATTTCTGCAGAGGAAATTGGAAAACTAGGGCTTCCTGTTCTGGGAGCTTCCCTCCATTGTTTTCAGAAAAGGAGTACATTGGACGGCTTGAATTGAAGAGGCCCATATTTATATCCAATAAGATATGAAATATTCCAAGTTTTGAAAATTAGGGTTTCTCTGAAAAACCCTAGATCAGCCATCTTTGGAACCAGGAAGGACACCTCAAATCGGTAAGATCTAATATTTTTCTATTTACAGTTGAGGTTCTCATTTCAAGATGACTAATCACACCAGCTTGATGACAAGATTTGTGAAGCTGAAAATTTTCGAGCATGGAAGTATAGGATTTCAATGGTTCTTGAAGAAAATGAATTGGACACCTACATAAGTGGAGAGGTTCCAGTTCCAGAGGGAGATGAGGCTAAAGCCTTACACAAGAAGAACTTGGTCAAGGCCAAGAAGATCATTGTTGATTCAATAAAGGACCACCTTATACCACAAGTGTCTTCCTTAAAGAAACCTAAAGAGATGTTTGATTCCTTGAGCAAGCTATTTGAAGGGAAGAACATAAATCGGAAGATGACTTTGAGAAACTAGTTGAAGAATGTAAAGATCCAGAATGCAGAGACCATACAGTCATACTTTACAAGGGTCTCTCAAATCAAAGAACAACTTGAAGCGGTGGATGAAGAAGTAGAGAATGCAGAAGTTGTGATAACCACCTTGAATGGCCTCCCAAGATAATGGGATTCATTCATTTTAGGAATGTGTGTGTTGGCAGGGGTATTGGGTAAGTGAGTTACGCAGCACCACAAAGGCTACGCAAGCTCACACGACACTACGCATGACCAAATTGGTGCGATAGATGGAGGAATAACCATTTTTTGAATTTCTTATGCAATTTTGTACCGTTTGACCATGTTTTGTGGATATAGGTCACTAGTTTGTTAGAAGTTAGTTAGAAGTGGACATTGGATGTAAAAGTGAAAGCCTATATATAGAGTTAGAATTGAAATTGTAAAGGGATCATGAAGCATCATTGAGGTGAAAGATCAATAGATCAATCCATTTTGTGATATGATTGTGATCTTGTCACTCCTTTTTGTTCTTGAGAAGTTTTGGCTCTGTCTATGTCGACCAACTCTTGAATCTTGGGTTGTGATCAGTCTCCTACTGTGGAGAAGTACTGTATGATTTGAATCTGTTGCACATAAGTAATATGATATGATGGATGTTGCCATAAATTGATCTTGTGTCTTATTTATTTCTTGTCTGGATGTTTACTGAATCTGCTGTATGAAAGAATGACACTACCGCGATGAATAAGCAATTGATATGATATGTTAGTGATATATTAGTTATGACGATAGATCTGTGATGAATGTTGCGATACTAATTGACTATCTCTGAAGAATATGATGATTATGTTGTTGAGTCACTGATTCCCTGCCCTCCCTTCTTACTGTCGCATACTTGGTTCCCATAGCTCTCCCTCGACATCTTGGGTGAGACTTCATCCGCTCTGTAGGTGTTGTCGGGCAGGGTCATACCTGTCTGGGCTGGTGCTCATGGAGATCACATTGGTTGGGCGTCGATAGAGTGGGAACCCCTATCCATGAGGCTTTGTTGGTGGGTCTTTGCCAACAAATGGTTTCATTGTCAAGACCTCATTTCAACTGAAGGGAGGATATGTTGTGGCATCGAACTAAATCGAAGATCGAATATTTGTTCGACCTAAATATGCGAGAGTCTATTGAAGAATAGAATCATAATCTGAAGTTGTCGACAAAGGATTCATTGGCCAGATACATCCATGAGGATGCCCACGGATGGTTCTTCTATGAATTTCCTATCATATTGTATGAGTGGCTAGCACAGTTCACTTATAAGAAGAATAACCATCAAGGAGGGGAGTCGACATCCTGAACCCCTAAACTGATCCAAGAATTGTGAGAAATTGACAACAAAGCATCATGACCTATCGAGGTATGGCTGGATAGTGTTTTGGAAGGATACATCACTCAGTTTGGATTCGATATGAATAAGTCATACATCGAAGAAGAAAGAGAGTTCTTTGATGGACCATGAGTTAGGTTTTTGTTGTCTCTACAATTATCTATTAAGATGCTTGTCTCCGAGAAGGGTATTCTAAAAATTCACCTTGAGTAGTGGAACTTTGGTGTGCGGAGGACATGGACACTACAACGAAAGGGGGGAGGAAAATGGAAAGATAAGGGGTATACGGATATGATTTTTTATGAGACTGTGAGGGTCGCTGAGGAAACAAGTGGTTGTACAAGGGGAGGAGCAAGTTTTCAACAAGAGAAGATGTAGAGGACATGGGAAGGTCCTACTGCGATCAACACGTAAGGCCGCGAAGAACAATCACATGAGACGAAGCAACCCTATAGTTACGATGATGATGACCAAACTGAGGCTACGCCCAAGGTAGCAGTAAGCTTGAACCCTAGCAGAAATGTGTCCACACCTCTGCGCACTACTCCACCAACAGGTATAAAATCACATTCTGTGCGCCATCATCAATCTAGTAGTAGAGCACCATTTGGAGGAATAAGGCCTAGAATGGCGAGAGATGAGATGAAGTTACCAATATTCCATGGAAACAGGACTAATGACCTAAAGAAGTACTGGTTCTTGTGTGAAGCAGTCTGGATTGCTAGAAAGATTGTGGATGATGAGAAAATCCAGTTTGTAACCACCCTCAGGGGTCGTGTGCTTGATTGGTACATGAGATTCATGCAGGTTCCTCAAGGGACCGTGGAAAAATAACTGAATGAGATTCGGGAAGGGCTATTCTAAGAATTTAGGAAACCCAAATATGAGTCCCAGTATATTATAGAACTCAAAGAGATCAAGCAATTCCCAAATGAAACTGTTTGGGATTTTGATCAATGATTTAAGATGATGGTGGCCTGAGTTAGCTTCAAAATGAGCAATGTTCAACATAAGGAGTGTTTCATCACTACACTGGTCTTGCACATCATACAAACGTTAATGCAACAAAAGATCGTGACACATAGAGAGGATCTGGAGATCACAAAGAAAATAGAAGCTTTACCTATTAGGGAGACTATAGTCAGAATGAACCAGATTTAGGAAAAGCTAACAAATTTGACACTCCACATGCAAGATATTAATAAGGAAAAAGAAGAACATGATGACCTTTGGTGCACACAGTGTCATGTGGACAAACACACTAAGGATACCTGCCTGAATTTTTGAAATTATTTGTTCTCAGGAGCACTGAACCCCTTGAGTTGCACTAGTATGCCATGGTGTCATGTATGTCAGGTATATGGGCATCGACATGAAAAGTATAGCTACATGCAAAATATGGTTACGAAGGAAAATTTTTTGCATTGCTCCTTTTGCCACTTAGTGGGGCACAAGGATAAAGATTGTCGAGCTTATGACTTGTTTCAAGAGAAAACATATGAATCATAATTTGTGAAGGGAAAGGATTCCCACACGATCCAACAGTCGCAGCCTCAGCCATAGATGGTGCAGCCAATATCCCAGGTGCAGTATACACCACCTCCAAAAATGTAGTTTATTCCATCGTAGTCGCAGCCATAGTTTACACCATAGCTGCAGTTTGTAGCACAACCATAGTTTGCATTGCAACCGGAGTATAATCAATTGCCGATCACTCAGCCTCAATTGTAGTTTGTTTCAGCACACTACGTTCAGCAGCAAGTAAATCCCCCACAGCAGCTATCCCAACCACGATATCAACAATTAGCTCAACCATGGTACCAATGGCAAGGAGGATTATGAGGAGGATTTAGGGGATGAGGAGGAGGCTTCAGACGAGGTCGAGAATCAATATAGTGTTATACCTATGGATTATTTGGGAACTATGAGAGGGATTTTCATCATGTGCAATGCACATATTGTGTAGCAAGTGAGCATAATGTTTAAAATTTCCCTCAGTTGATTGCAAAGTGGCAGGCCAAAAATATCCCTCAGTTGCAGAACTAGTTCCAAAACCAGAACTAAGTACAAAACCAGCAACCCTTGTAGAATCAGACTCATATCCCACTACAGACTCAAAATCATCCTATGAAGCCACCGTCGAATCAAAATCCACCCCTGAACCAAGCTCAGAACCAGAATCAAGGACTAATGGTTGCGACGATTTTAGCAGAACACAGATCCTAGGGTGTCGACATTGCAGTCGTCACTCATGCAGATGTGACTAATGGAGAAGATGGACCCCATCAACAAGTTTGGCTTGTTGATAAGAAAAAGGTAGCATTTGATATTGTGACATGGAAACATACCTTCTTTGAGGCCAAGCATGAAATCAGGAGAAATCTAGGTAAGTCACCTGTTGTTAAAATGCCATCTACTTTTGATCCATCTGTAGAGGCAGTACCATCGCGACAGCATGATACCTTGCAACTATTTTTTGAGAGCTGTCTGTCACTAGCCAGGGATCCTGAGGCTCTCCTTGATATCGAGAAGTTGTTATACCACTGGAATAAGATGCTAAAGGATTCTGTAGTAAATTCCCTCTAGAAGAGAAAGACAGGAAAAGAGATGCGAATGAACATCCAGATCGGGGACTATGAAATCAATTCAGTTATTCTAGATCTCGGGTCAGATGTGAATATTTTGACTAAGAAAAATTGGTATCTAATGGGAAATCCAATGTTGGGATGGTCCCCTGTGCAACTATGACTAGCAAATCAGTCCAAATTTTAGCCTATTGGCCATGTCTCCAGCCTGGTTGTTGATGTCGAAGGTATGAAGACATATGCCGATTTTGATGTTATTGAAGTAGTTGACAGTGGAGGATCTTATCTCATGCTTCTAGGGATTGGATGTGACAATGATAACATGGAAATTATAAATTTCGAGAAGTGTTTTATGACATTCAAGAACCAAGATATTATGATCATTGCTCCCATGGACCATCATGATGGACGCCGATATATTGAACCTGTCAAGGACGAAGTTGGTAGAGGCTAGGATCACGCCTACAATATCTATGAAGACTATATACACCCTATCATCAATGGAAAACTCAGATGGCATAGTGCTAGCTCTACGTCCTCTGATTCTGATGATTCTTTAGAAAATTGGCAAAATCGATTGCATGAGGTGTCTTTTAAAAAGTGTGGACTGGTCACAAAATCCCTATGTCGTGTTGCAACTGAGATTATCTAGTTGCCAATATACGAGGGGATTCTAGAGTTGTCTAGATTCCTTAAATAATTTGAAGAAATTTTTTTTGAACCACAAAGGTTGTTGGCACTGGAAGAAGCATTGAATTCCACCCCAACACATTGGTGGGAAACTCAAAAGCAGACAATCCATGAATGGGCAGTGTCAACAATTGATGATGGTGTGATTCGGTGATGCAAAGATCTATCACGCTGGGAGATATGATGGGAAGAATGACCCCACCAGTCATTTTATGGAATGTTAGGCATTGTGGGCATTGTGACCCAAGGATGATTGGGTCCATGATTTTGTTCATACTTTGGACAAGATTCCTAGATCTTGGTATGTAGCGGCAAAACTGTGCAGAACTATAACTACCTGGGAGGAGTTGTCGGTTTTCTTTGCACAAACTTTTATTTTCCAAGAAGCTAACCCTGAGGTCCACAATGCACTCCAACTCATCCGTGATATAATTTTAAAGGTTGTACCAGCTGCATACCTTGTAGATCCGCATGCACAGTGTCATATGCAATCCATGATTATGTGTTACAATCTATCTGGTGACCCTGAAGATGATGATGACATACAAAATGACAATATTCCAGAATCAAAAGGAATTCATGATGTTGCAGCAACAGATATACCAATTGACCCCATGATTCCACCGCTAAAGATCAAAAAATTTAACATCCGAATGGAAGAAAACCCAAAGTTTGCTAATATTAGGGCCTATTCGGACGATGAAACAATGGCACAAATCACAAATATGTTACATGAGTTCCAGGATATCTTTCCGAAATGGTTCTAGAAAATGAAAGGAATATTAGGGGACATAGGGGAGATGAAAATCCTGTTGAAACCAGATGTGAAACCTGTGCGACAAATACCGTATCGACTGAACACGCAATACAAACAATGTGTCAAGGCTGAGCTCGACTGGATGTTGGATGCTGGAATCATTGAGCCCTTTGAAGAGTCAGAATGGATAAGCCCCATGCTGGTTCAAGAAAAAAGACTGGAGAGGTTCAAATTTGTGTCGACCTAATAAAGTTGAATGATATATTCTTGCATGATCATTTTCCAACTCCCTTTACAAATGAGGTCCTCGAAGGGGTATGCGGTCAAGAGATGTACTCCTTTACGGATGGATTTTCAGGGTATCACCGCATCTGAATCACAAAGGAAGATCGGGATAAGACCACATTTTTCACTGAAAGGGGTTTTTTTCAATATACAATCATGCCCTTTGGATTGAAGAATGCACCAATGCTATTTTCTAGGGTGGTTGTCGCTACGTTCAAAGATTTCATTCAGAAGTTCCTGCACATATACATGGATGATTGGACAGTTGATGGTCTGGTTAAGGATAATTTAGTAAACCTGCGATTGATGCTGGAAAGGTGTATACAACATCAAATTGTATTGAATTCAAAGAAGTGCATTTTTTGTGCACCATTCGGGATGTTGTTAGGACACATAGTATGCAATAAAGGTCTATTGGTCGACCCTGCGAAGATCGCTCTTATATTACTTTGCTGCCACCGATAAATGTGAAAATGCTTCATGCGAGGCTGGGACACATAGGGAACTATCGCAAGTTCATCAAAGGATACACTACATGTTGGATTGATTAGGGCATACCTGGGTTCTTATACTATTATTTTAACCAACAAAAAGACCCACAGTGTTGGCCCTTTCAGAAACAACCTGCGAACAGGTTGCAGTCTCACCCGAAACAGCTATGGGGTGCCACAGAATCAGGTTTATGTAGCCAAAAGAGGGATATTACTATACCTTTATCCTTAACAAATATTAAAAATATAATACAGAGCTTTGATAGTCACTTAATTAGCTTCACAGTTAGATAAACAGACAGTTTCTTGCTTAACCCTTAACTGGGAATTCACAGCGAAGTTAATACTTTAACAATATATCTTACTTATCATTCACCTACTTATCAAATGCATAAAACTAAATAGTACAGAACAAAAAGGAACCACCACAACACAAGATATACGTGGTTCACCCCCAGTGTAGGGGTTATGTCCACAGAACTGTGTTTTATTCAACTCTTTACAAACAACAGTTCTGATCTGTGCACTCAGCTACAGATCCCTGCGCACTTAGCTACAGGTCTTCTCAATAATCCCAAAACTACGCACTTAGATGCATATATCTTTCTCCTATCTGTGCACTAAGCTGCAGATGTATTTCTCCTATCTATGCACTCAGTTGTAGATCCTTTCTTACAAAACCCTCTACGCACCTAGCTACATAGGTTGTCCATGCACACACCTGGGACTTAACCTTAAACCATAAAATAGGCCTTAGCTTCGCATCAAATTATCATCATCATAACAACGACAACAACAACCCTAACTCCTTTACATGAGTGCCTATTTATACAATTGCACTATTACAATACCATGTGTTTAAACCATGGGCTTAAAAACCATGTGTTCAAACCATGGGTTAATTACAAAAATATGGGGTTCGACCCAACCCCGACACCTCTAAGACTATTTTGAGTCACAACTCCACTTACAAGCTTCGTACCAAAACCACGGAGTTGCCAAAATTAAGGACCTTCAAGGTCCGCGCCCCAACAGGCCCCCAAGACTCACCAGTGTCCCGTCTCGGGGTACTCTGCTGCTTTTCTGGGGGGAGGATCTTGTTGGAAAATATAGTGAACTACTTGTTGAGGCTACGCATGATATCTTTGGATGCTTTCTCCTTCTCCATGATCTCCTGCAATGTTGCTGAAGATGCTTCACTGGCCCTTTCCTGTGCGAAGGCATCATATTCCTTCAAAAATTTGAGCTGGCTATCTGTAGCAGTGCTCAACTCCAAGGCCTCGGTAATGAGAGGCTGCACCGAGCTCACTAACAATGCTTATTTCCTTCTGTAAGACTCAATTTCTTATTGGAGCTCATTGCTCTGCTTCACCTTAAGCATCTTCTACATAGGAGGAAGTGTCTTGATTTCCACTTTGACTGCATCCAACTCTACCTGTCGTTGCTTGATCGTTTCTTGTAGCTTTTCCACTTCTGGGTTGTCCTTTAAGTTTTCCCAGGCCTCAACACTTTCATCTAGCAGCTTTGCTACACTGCTCACTAGATCTGAGATCTTCATTGCTGAGGCCTGAATATCCCCGCGGTGTTGTTCCCTAACCTTTGGTGGAATCTCAGGAATGATGAGAAGTTGAAGCTCTACAATATGAGCCTCATGCTCTGCTTTCATCTTTTCTATCAGGCTTCGATACTGTTGCGCATAGTATTTCAGCTTGGCAAGCCTCTGCTCTGGTTCTTCTTCTGCCTACATGTCGAAGTCAGGGAGACTTCGACATGCCTCTTCCAATGCTCACGCTAGTGAAGCCTGCTTGCTTTTTGCTTCCCTCTTCTTCTGTTCAGCTTCATCCAACTGTGATGCAATGCTCTCACTCTGCTTCATGGACTTTTCCAACTGTCTGTGTGAGTAGCTGTCGTGCTCTCGAATCTCGTTCATAATCGCGAGCTGACACAGATTCAGATCCGACATAGACAACTTGGCATAGTCTATCTCAACAGTCATACTCATCTGTGATCGAGATGCTGCATCAGTTATTATGAGGGCCACACTTGGGACCTATCCTCTATTATTTTTGGCTGCCCATTGCCTCGTATCTGGCTGTGCGCTTGTTGGGACACTGTTTGCTGCAGCGCCAGTCACTGATCTTTCTGCTAACACCTTGAGTTCTGTAATTCGTTGTGCTATGCCTGAGAGTGTGTCAAGATGTGTAGCTACAAATTCTTACCACTTGTTGGTTAGTGCTTCTATGGACCTTGTCAGTGCCTAATCAAGATCTTCCATCATCAAAGCAAGCTCTTCGACAATGTTTTTTCCCTTTGACGCCTTAATTTTCTTTCTCGATGAAGGCTTCCTCACTTTCTCTTCTTCTGGAGACTTGCGCTTATCTGGGTGATTGGGGTTGGAGATTGTCTTGACTGATTATTCTTCTTTTTCTTCACCTCCATCATCTCCACCCTGGTCATCTTCGCTCTACTCCGACTCATCTGGTTCTTCACTTTCTGCTGTAGGGCCAGTTTGCGGCGCCTGACTAGGACCTACGCCCATATCTATCACTGGGGGGATTGGTATTCTCAGTTTTATTCCTGTGTCCTTCATCCATTCAGTCGGCCACTGCTTGACTATTGCGAGGATGTCTTCCTTATTCACCACATATGGAAACTTCGACCATTTGCACTTGCTATCTATGCAGGACTGGATGAAGACATGATGCATGTCATCCCTGAAGTTGGCCACTCCCGCATACTGAGAAAATAGCTCATTACTGAGCCGCAGTGTCTTCAGGATCTCATATCAGATGCTCATCAAATAAAAGGCGAACACATAGTTCGTCATCTGCTGGAAGGTTTTATCCTGCGACACCCACAGAGATGCGTACCTTGCTGCACTAGGCATGTGCAGAGGCACATCAACAAACTGTGCCTTGGTAGGTTCTTTCCATCCTATTAGTGCAATAAGCACTAAAAAACACAAGTAATGAAAGGGTCTACCTTTCTCCTACGCATCGCAGACATATTCGAGGAACTCCTTAGCAATGTACGCTGCCCAATTGTAACTGTATCCTTCAACACAGTTCACAACAATACTGACAATCGGGGCAGACACTTCATTTGGTCTACATTTTCGCATTAGCTTGCATGCTAGTAACTCTGTGGTGAAGCGAATGTTTTGATTGCAGATAGTCGAGGTTTGATACCCTCGCTTTCCCTTTGTCAGCCTGAAGTGTTCCTTCATGCTCTGCGCCAGCTTTGTGTCTTCGTGTTTTCCCACGAACTCAATGCTAGGATCAGGCCCTTCCTTCGGAAAGCTTGTGATCTTATGGATCAGTTCTCCATCAATAGGAATGCATTGGTTTCTTATCGATAGGTTCCCATCGTGCACCAATGCCAATAGCTGCTTGACCACTATGGTCACCTGCATGATGCGACCGAAGTGAGGAACATTCAACATCTTCAACAAGCCCGCTTTCTCCAAGCCAGCAGCCCACTATTTCACTTTCAGTAACGTCGTACTGGTCTCCGCATAATGGACAGAATGCAAGTATTTCCCAGCTGTGAACTGTGGAAACTTCCCATGATCATTCGTATAATGTTATACATACTTAAGCCGGTCGATTTTCCCTGTCATTGTTCCAACCAGTTGCACACCCTCTGGCAGTGAAGGGGTGCGTAATGTGAACTTGGCTGTGCGCCGCGGTGGCTAAACTCCTAGTCACACAGGTGGAAGATATGGTGGGTGCTGCAGTGCGACATTCTCATCCTCACCGAGGTCTTCAAAATATCTAGGAGGATTCATCACGGGATCCTCTAGTGTCTGTCCTGATGGTTGGTTTCTTTCTTCATTCTGTTTAGAACGAACTTCTGCCCTAAACTTCTTCCTGGTTGATCATGTCTTCATTGGAGAATTCAGTGCTGTGGGAGTCTCTTCATGAGGTACAGATATAGGTGGAGTGCTCATAATATTCTGTAGACCCCTCTCTCTGAATTTTCTCAACAATTCCTGGACTTCGTGATCAGATGACATGGACAGAACTGTAAAACTCAAGAAAATGCGTAATGCAAACTTTGTAGGTCTGGGTGTCTTCTTATAGAATCCAATGGCCAAATCTGCCATAAGTGTGCATTGAAGACACCAAATATGACAGAGCAGCTGTATATCTTGTCCAAACAGTGCTAGATTCCCTAAAATCTCATCATTATAGGCAGTTAATTGAATTAACGTACCAGCGCCACCAAATTTGATTTTTTTCAACAGTCGCATTTTGAGGTTCAACAAACTTTTCCTCTTTGGCACAGCCAGTAACTTTGGCTGCACCACAAATAAGGACCTTTGACACATGTAGAAGGAGCAAGTCGACATAAGTCGACTTGAACGAAGAATGACTTAGTCGATCAGCCGACTAAGTCGAGAGACCGACTACGTCGGTCGGCTGAGTAAACACAATAGTCAGTCTGTTAACTAATAGTCGTGTCAGTTCGGTGAACCGATAGGTAGTTATGATTGTAACTGTTTGCAACCTGTATATATTAGGCTATTGAGGCTCACAAGAACTCAGTTCAGTTCTTGGCTTTGTATGATCTATTGAGAATAATATAATCTGTTTATCCTATCTGTTCTCATCTCTTGTATCTGTGTATATTTCTGTATATGTTTGTATGTATTATTGGTAACCTTATGTGATCTGTGAGATTACAACATTGGTTCCGTTGCCGGTAGTACATAACTGGAATATATGCTCACATATGATACCAGAACAGGAGATAAAGGACTGGTGGGAGCGAAAAATTGCTAACTATCTACAAAATTATGCGAGAAGGAACAGATTGACAGTCGCAGAAGCCAAAGCCAGATTTTTCACTGAGACTCACGAAAAGTTTGTCAAATCCATCCCACACCTGTTGAAGCAGCTTTTGGATGAGAAAACCGGACAAAACTAAAGAAGAACAATTACTCCAGAAACTGATCCGAGGAGGTCGTACGAATCTATCGGAGTGGTTCGAAAAGATAGCCAACGACTTCTGTGAGGAACAAGCAGTCGAAGACAGGACTTCTGTGGAAACTGTCCGACAGAAATTTTTCACAGAATTTACTAATCAATTCTTGTGTTCCTTGCCGACTTTGCTGTTCAAGTTTTTAATAGAAAAAGGTGCAGGCCATATTGTCGAAGCTCGACCACTATTACGTGAACCACCCTCAAATACTAACTGGGCGGAAAAGCAAAAGAAGTGGGAAAAATTTATTGCTGAAAGGGAGTCGGAATACTTCCTGAGTAAGTAGACATTATCTGAGCTTTCTAAAAAGCATCGGGTAGGCCATGGGGGGGTAGCTGGTCGTGTGTCGGACCTAGAGCATAGTGGATTCTAGTCGACCAGAGTCTTAGTCGCCAATAATGAACAATCGACCGACGAGGA
Organism: Pseudotsuga menziesii; assembly: GCA_001517045.1. Classification (NCBI taxonomy): domain Eukaryota; kingdom Viridiplantae; phylum Streptophyta; class Pinopsida; order Pinales; family Pinaceae; genus Pseudotsuga; species Pseudotsuga menziesii. The sequence continues at coordinate 174,222 of LPNX010858934.1, read as the reverse complement.
TCTGAAGGCATAGTCTTGTACGAAAGTATGTTGGACATTAAGAGAATTGAAAGGGACGAAAGACAGCAGAGAAGGGAAGCCAGACGAGAAAGAGCCGTAGAGATGCAGTGAAACCCTAGGGAGACCGACCATGATGACGTACCGCCAGAGTCGGGTCATGACCGACGCAGACAAGGCGAAGAAGAAGAGGGGTCCCCTAAAGATGACGAAATGTGGATAGAGCAGCCAGAAGCTCTCCAACTAATTGTTCCCAACGAAGGAGTAACCCTTTCCACAGTAAGTCCACGTACCAGAATACAAACTATTATAGAAGATGACCTTCGACTGAGAGCTGGAGACATTACACTCTGGAGCCGACTAGGCGACGAACCATACCCGGGTCAACATCTTGTAATACGTCGACCGATCGAAGGGAATTGGGTGACCTTTCAAACGGCACCCTCCTTTCGTAGTATCCACTTGCTCCTGCTGACACATGAAGGAGCACCCCCCCTGCCACATACAAATTCAGATGATACACAAGAGTCAGACCTAAGCATGCACAGTGACAGTGGGTCATTAAGAAGACAAATTATCAACAATCCGCTATTCAACGAGAAAGAGTCGACACCAGACGGAAGCACAAGTTCCATCGACCAAAACCCCATCGTCACACCGACAGATTCGACTGACTCAACAACCCCACCCCTTACAACCCCACCCAAACCACCCACCCCACAAACTTCAGAAAGTAGTGACAGTGACTCCGACATGGGTCACGGATCTGCTTAGATTCCCTTTTATGAGGGCGACGAAGACCCCAGATGACATTGGTTCATCTGTGAATCAATATGGGAGGCCAACAAGGTCACAGAAGAAGAACGCCAGATGGCCCAGTTCGCCGGAGCCCTACGGAAAAGAGCTCTCACATGGTATATGACATTTTCTGAACAGCAGCCTAGAGCAACAAAATCAGAGATAAAAGCGCAATTCCTATCATTTTTTAAGACCCCAGACGCCAAACATCTAGCCGCTAAGAAGCTGAAAACGACATCACAGAAGCCAGGAGAAACAGTCCGCGATTATGATAAAAGATGGAAGGATCTATTGAGCCAGTTAGATTATACTATTGATGAACAATTACTGATTGAATGGTTCCTTGCAGGACTCTCATAGAAGGTTCACCGACACATCAGTCTGGAAACTTTCAAGTCATATGAAGATGCGCTGACAAAAGCTCTGCAGGTCGAGATGGATGAAGACATACCTGCATATCAGACCGACCACCGTTTGGAGGAGCAGCTGGAAAACGTGCAGAAGTCCTTGAAAGAGCTGACCCTGAAGAACCAAGAAGTCTGGTGCACTAACTGCTCAACAGCCGGGCATTCCAAAGATACTTGTCGACAGCAATTCAGCCGACAAGATGTCTGTTTTGTGCAGACAAAGGCATTTTGCGACATTTTCCAGGAACGTGGAGACCATTCTACCGCCGACTGTCCTTATAATATGAAGAATGGGAAGGCTTCCTGGTGTGCTATCTGCGAGACTGCAAATCATAACACGGCCGACTGCCATCTTAACCTAAATAATAGACAGAATTATCAGGCCGTCTACCAGACAAATGCAGTAGCACAGAACACGGAGCAAAACAATAACAACAACCAGAATGGACAACGCAATGATGGCCGACGACATGAACGCAGAAATGACAACCGACGCCCAAGGTTTGGACGAATAGGTCAATTCGTTGGGGGTCGAGAAATAAGAATCCGTTGACCCACACAATGCTTTATCTGTTACAAAGAAGGGCACAGATGCGCAGATTGTCCGTATAAGGACAGAACTGATCTCAAATTTTGTACACACTGTGGGGTAGGCGATCACTCCTTGGAGGATTGTCCTACCATGTTGGAAAAAATTAGCAATAAAAAGAATGTTAATGTCTTGTCGTGTGTCCAGAAGAATGATGTAATAAACACTAAGAATTTACACATTGTCACTCGACAAGGCACCAAAACCGGGCCTGACAACCCTCAGATTAGCAAGATCACCCCCACAAATGCATACCCTGACCCTAGAAAGGAACAACACACATACCAAGAAGCTACACACATATTTCAAAACATTGCACAGCACGAAGACAATATTCACAGTCGACTTAGCTCGACCCAACAATTAACCCATCTTATTCAGACAGACAAATCTGTAGGCCACTTCATTGATTTATTGCAACAAATCAAAAGCACAAACCCCGAGAAACAAACTAAGAACATTTGTAGCTTAAATCAAAAAGATAAAAATAATGTCGACCCATTGGTCGACCTAGAAATTGAAGGATACCACGTACGACAAGTAGTCCTTGATTTTGGCTCTCAAGTAAATATTATGACTAGGGATACATGGGAACAAATGGGTAAACCTCGACTCTATGAGTCAGGCATCTACCTAAAACTGGCCGACCAAGGTCTTATTGAACCTATTGGGGTGTGGAAAAATGTAGACACAACTATTAAAGGTATATCGACTAAGGTTGATTTTGAAATTATTGACCCTAAGGAAGGATATAGCTCCTTCCCAGCCCTTGTCGGTCGACCTTAGGGTCGAAAGATGAAATCCTCTATCTCCTTAGATAAAGAAAGGATCAAGCTAAAAGGAAATGGCCAAAAAGTCATTGTACCCATCAACCCTTCCCAAGGAAAGCCTTGGATAGAACCTATTGAGGACGAGGTCAATGTTAGACAGCTATACCAAATCCACAACAATAATGACTACACTGAACCAAATAGCTATGGGGAGCTCTACTTAGGTAACCCCGACTCAGTCGGATGTAATTCAGATGCTGAACTCTACGAGTG
>LPNX010858934.1:159372-170380 GCA_001517045.1 Pseudotsuga menziesii | reverse complement strand
AAGAAGGAATCAAGGTAGACTTTGCTAAAATAAAGATTATTCTTGACCTAAAACCCCCAATAAATCCTAAACAAGTTAGGGTCTTACTTGGTCATACTGGGCATTATAGAAAATTCATCAGACATTATTCTGATATGACTTACCCTCTAGAAGAATTACTGAAGGACGATATCGAATTTAAATGGATAGAAGAATGCCAGATCTCCTTCGACAAATTAAAGAGAAAACTGGTCGAAGCACCCATACTTAAATTTCCAAATTGTTCGACCAAATTTCATGTACACATCGATGCATCAGGAATAGCAATTGGAGCAATCTTGACTCAACCAGGGGATGATGGGATGGATTACCTTATAGTTTACAGCAGTCGAAAATTAAATAAGGCTGAAAGAAACTATTCGACCACCGAAAGAGAAGCCCTAGGAATGGTATTCGCACTTCAGAAGTATCGACACTACTTATTAGCTAACCCCTTCATATTTTACACTGACCATCAAGCTTTGAAGTACCTAGTAAACAAACCTCTTCACCATGGGAGAATTTGTCGATGGCTACTTCTATTTCAAGAGTTTGAGTTTGAAGTAGTAGTCCGACCAGGAAAGCTCAATGTTGGACCCGATCACCTATCCCGAATCGACACAGGAGAAGAACCAACAAGAGACGACGACGACTTGCTGGATGCACATCTATTTTGTGTAGAGGTGGTACCAGAAGAACTGGAGGAGATTTCTCAGTTCTTAGAGACAGGTCAGGCACCAGAAGGTCTGAACACTATGAAGAAGCAAATCCTAGCTATGAAGGCTGCTCCATACAGTCTCATCAATGGATTTCTATACAAAATGGGGTTAGATGATGTTCTTAGAAGATGTGTACTCGACCATGAACGAGATATTATGATCATTGCTCCCATGGACCATCACGATGGACGCCGATATATTGAACCTGTCAAGGACGAAGTTGGTAGAGGCTAGGATCACGCCTACAATATCTCTGAAGACTATATACACCCTATCATCAATGGAAAACTCAGATGGCATAGTGCTAGCTCTACGTCCTCTGATTCTGATGATTCTTTAGAAAATTGGCAAAATCGATTGCATGAGGTGTCTTTTAAAAAGTGTGGACTGGTCACAAAATCCCTATGTCGCGTTGCAACTGAGATTATCTAGTTGCCAATATACGAGGGGATTCTAGAGTTGTCTATATTCCTTAAATAATTTGAAGAAATTTTTTTTGAACCACAAAGGTTGTTGGCACTGGAAGAAGCATTGAATTCCACCCCAACACATTGGTGGGAAACTCAAAAGCAGACAATCCATGAATGGGCAGTGTCAACAATTGATGATGGTGTGATTCGGTGATGCAAAGATCTATCACGCTGGGAGATATGATGGGAAGAATGACCCCACCAGTCATTTTATGGAATGTTAGGCATTGTGGGCATTGTGACCCAAGTATGATTGGGTCCATGATTTTGTTCATACTTTGGACAAGATTCCTAGATCTTGGTATGTAGCGGCAAAACTGTGCATAACTATAACTACCTGGGAGGAGTTGTCGGTTTGCTTTGCACAGACTTTTATTTTCCAAGAAGCTAACCCTGAGGTCCACAATGCACTCCAACTCATCCGTGATATAATTTTAAAGGTTGTACCAGCTGCATACCCTGTAGATCCGCATGCACAGTGTCATATGCAATCCATGATTATGTGTTACAATCTATCTGGTGACCCTGAAGATGATGATGACATACAAAATGACAATATTCCAGAATCAAAAGGAATTCATGATGTTGCAGCACCAGATATACCAATTGACCCCATGATTCCACCGCTAAAGATCAAAAAATTTAACATCCGAATGGAAGAAAACCCAAAGTTTGCTAATATTGGGGCCTATTCGGACGATGAAACAATGGCACAAATCACAAATATGTTACATGAGTTGCAGGATATCTTTCCGAAATGGTTCTAGAAAATGAAAGGAATATTAGGGGACATAGGGGAGATGAAAATCCTGTTGAAACCAGATGTGAAACCTGTGCGACAAATACCGTATCGACTGAACACGCGATACAAACAATGTGTCAAGGCTGAGCTCGACTGGATGTTGGATGCTGGAATCATTGAGCCCTTTGAAGAGTCAGAATGGATAAGCCCCATGCTGGTTCAAGAAAAAAAGATTGAAGAGGTTCAAATTTGTGTCGACCTAATAAAGTTGAACGATATCTGCTTGCATGATCATTTTCCAACTCCCTTTACAAATGAGGTCCTCGAAGGGGTATGCGGTCAAGAGATGTACTCCTTTACGGATGGATTTTCAAGGTATCACCGCATCTGAATCACAAAGGAAGATCGGGATAAGACCACATTTTTCACTGAAAGGGGTTTTTTTCAATATACAATCATGCCCTTTGGATTGAAGAATGCACCAACGCTATTTTCTAGGGTGGTTGTCGCTACGTTCAAAGATTTCATTCAGAAGTTCCTGCACATATACATGGATGATTGGACAGTTGATGGTCTGGTTAAGGATAATTTAGTAAACCTGCGATTGATGCTGGAAAGGTGTATACAACATCAAATTGTATTGAATTCAAAGAAGTGCATTTTTTGTGCACCATTCGGGATGTTGTTAGGACACATAGTATGCAATAAAGGTCTATTGGTCGACCCTGCGAAGATCGCTCTTATATTACTTTGCTGCCACCGATAAATGTGAAAATGCTTCATGCGAGGCTGGGACACATAGGGAACTATCGCAAGTTCATCAAAGGATACACTACATGTTGGCTTTCTTAGGGCATACCTGGGTTCTTATACTATTATTTTAACCAACAAAAAGACCCACAGTGTTGGCCCTTTCAGAAACAACCTGCGAACAGGTTGCAGTCTCACCCGAAACAGCTATGGGGTGCCACAGAATCAGGTTTATGTAGCCAAAAGAGGGATATTACTATACCTTTATCCTTAACAAATATTAAACATATAATACAGAGCTTTGATAGTCACTTAATTAGCTTCACAGTTAGATAAACAGACAGTTTCTTGCTTAACCCTTAACTGGGAATTCACAGCTAAGTTAATACTTTAACAATATATCTTACTTATCATTCACCTACTTATCAAATGCATAAAACTAAACAGTACAGAACAAAAAGGAACCACCACAACACAAGATATACGTGGTTCACCCCCAGTGTAGGGGTTACGTCCACAGAACTGTGTTTCATTCAACTCTTTACAAACAACAGTTCTGATCTGTGCACTCAGCTATAGATCCCTGCGCACTTAGCTGCAGGTCTTCTCAATAATCCCAAAACTACGCACTTAGATGCATATATCTTTCTCCTATCTGTGCACTAAGCTGCAGATGTATTTCTCCTATCTATGCACTCAGTTGTAGATCCTTTCTTACAAAACCCTCTACGCACCTAGCTACATAGGTTGTCCATGCACACACCTAGGACTTAACCTTAAACCATTAAATAGGCCTTAGCTTCACATCAAATTATCATCATCATAACAACGACAACAACAACCCTAGCTCCTTTACATGAGTGCCTATTTATACAATTGCACTATTACAATACCATGTGTTTAAACCATGGGCTTAAAAACCATGTGTTCAAACCATGGGTTAATTACAAAAATATGGGGTTCGACCCAACCCCGACACCCCTAAGACTATTTTGAGTCACAACTCCACTTACAAGCTTCGTACCAAAACCACGGAGTTGCCAAAATTAAGGACCTTCAAGGTCCGCGCCCCAACAGGCCCCCAAGACTCACCAGTGTCCCGTCTCGGGGCACTCTGCTGCTTTTCTGGGGGGAGGATCTTGTTGGAAAATATAGTGAACTACTTGTTGAGGCTACACGTGATATCTTTGGATGCTTTCTCCTTCTCCATGATCTCCTGCGATGTTGCTGAAGATGCTTCACTGGCCCTTTCCTGTGCGAAGGCATCATATTCCTTCAAAAATTTGAGCTGGCTATCTGTAGCAGTGCTCAACTCCAAGGCCTCGGTAATGAGAGGCTGCACCGAGCTCACTAACAATGCTTATTTCCTTCTGTAAGACTCAATTTCTTGTTGGCGCTCATTGCTCTGCTTCACCTTAAGCATCTTCTACATAGGAGGAAGTGTCTTGATTTCCACTTTGACTGCATCCAACTCTACCTGTCGTTGCTTGATCGTTTCTTGTAGCTTTTCCACTTCTGGGTTGTCCTTTAAGTTTTCCCAGGCCTCAACACTTTCATCTAGCAGCTTTGTTAGACTGCTCACTAGATCTGAGATCTTCATTGCTGAGGCCTGAATATCCCCGCGGTGTTGTTCCCTAACCTTTGGTGGACTCTCAGGAATGATGAGAAGTTGAAGCTCTACAATCTGAGCCTCATGCTCTGCTTTCATCTTTTCTATGAGGCTTCGATACTGTTGTGCATAGTCTTTCATCTTGGCAAGCCTCTGCTCTGGTTCTTCTTCTGCCTACATGTCGAAGTCAGGGAGACTTCGACACGCCTCTTCCAATGCTCACGCTAGTGAAGCCTGCTGGCTTTTTGCTTCCCTCTTCTTCTGTTCAGCTTCATCCAACTGTGATGCAATGCTCTCACTCTGCTTCATGGACTTTTCCAACTGTATGTGTGAGTAGCTGTCGTGCTCTCGAATCTCGTTCATAATCGCGAGCTGACACAGATTCAGATCCGACATAGACAACTTGGCATAGTCTATCTCAACAGTCATACTCATCTGTGATCGAGATGCTGCATCAGTTATTATGAGGGCCACACTTGGGACCTATCCTCTATTATTTTTGGCTGGCCATTGCCTCGTATCTGGCTGTGTGCTTGTTGGGACACTGCTTGCTACAGCGCCAGTCACTGATCTTTCTGCTAACACCTTGAGTTCTGTAATTCGTTGTGCTATGCCTGAGATTGTGTCAAGATGTGTGGCTACAAATTCTTACCACTTTTTGGTTAGTGCTTCTATGGACCTTGTCAGTGCCTGATCAAGATCTTCCATCGTCAAAGCAAGCTCTTCGACAATGTTTTTTCCCTTTGACGCCTTAATTTTCTTTCTCGATGAAGGCTTCCTCACTTTCTCTTCTTCTGGAGACTTGTGCTTATCTGGGTGATTGGGGTTGGAGATTGTCTTGACCGATTATTCTTCTTTTTCTTCACCTCCATCATCTCCACCCTGGTCATCTTCGCTCTACTCCGACTCATCTGGTTCTTCACTTTCTACTGTAGGGCCAGTTTGCGGCGCCTGACTAGGACCTACGGCCATATCTATCACTGGGGGGATTGGTATTCTCAGTTTTATTCCTGTGTCCTTCATCCATTCAGTCGGCCACTGCTTGACTATTGCGAGGATGTCTTCCTTGTTCACCACATATGGAAACTTCGACCATTTGCACTTTCTATCTATGCAGGACTGGATGAAGACATGATGCATGTCATCCCTGAAGTTGGCCACTCCCGCATACTGAGAAAATAGCTCATTACTGAGCCGCAGTGTCTTCAGGATCTCATATTAGATGCTCATCAAATAAAAGGCGAACACATAGTTCGTCATCTGCTGGAAGGTTTTATCCTGCAACACCCACAGAGATGCGTACCTTGCTGCACTAGGCATGTGCAGAGGCACATCAACAAACTATGCCTTGGTAGGTTCTTTCCATCCTATTAGTGCAATAAGCACTAAAAAACACAAGTAATGAAAGGGTCTACCTTTCTCCTACGCATCGCAGACATATTCGAGGAACTCCTTAGCAATGTACGCTGCCCAATTGTAACTGTAGCCTTCAACACAGTTCACAACAATACTGACAATCGGGGCAGACACTTCATTTGGTCTACATTTTCGCATTAGCTTGCATGCTAGTAACTCTGTGGTGAAGCGAATGTTTTGATTGCAGATAGTCGAGGTTTGATACCCTCGCTTTCCCTTTGTCAGCCTGAAGTGTTCCTTCATGCTCTGGGCCAGCTTTGTGTCTTCGTGTTTTCCCACGAACTCAATGCTAGGATCAGGCCCTTCCTTCGGAAAGCTTGTGATCTTATGGATCAGTTCTCCATCAATAGGAATGCATTGGTTTCTTATCGATAGTTTCCCATCGTGCACCAATGCCAATAGCTGCTTGACCACTATGGTCACCTGCATGCTGCGACCGAAGTGAGGAACATTCAACATCTTCAACAAGCCCGCTTTCTCCAAGCCAGCAGCCCACTATTTCACTTCCAGTAACGTCGTACTGGTCTCCGCATAATGGACAGAATGCAAGTATTTCCCAGCTGTGAACTGTGGAAACTTCCCATGATCATTCGTATAATGTTCTACATACTTAAGCCGGTCGATTTTCCCTGTCATTGTTCCAACCAGTTGCACACCCTCTGGCAGCGAAGGGGTGCGTAATGTGAACTTTGCTGTGCGCCGCGGTGGCTAAACTCCTAGTCACACAGGTGGAAGATATGGTGGGTGCTGCAGTGCGACATTCTCATCCTCACCGAGGTCTTCAAAATATCTAGGAGGATTCATCACGGGATCCTCTAGTGTCTGTCCTGATGGTTGGTTTCTTTCTTCATTCTGTTTAGAACGAACTTCTGCCCTAAACTTCTTCCTGGTTGATCATGTCTTCATTGGCTAATTCAGTGCTGTGGGAGTCTCTTCATGAGGTGCAGATATAGGTGGAGTGCTCATAAGATTCTGTAGACCCCTCTCTCTGAATTTTCTCAACAATTCCTGGACTTCGTGATCAGATGACATGGACAGAACTGTAAAACTCAAGAAAATGTGTAATGCAAACTTTGTAGGTCTGGGTGTCTTCTTATAGAATCCAATGGCCAAATCTTCCATAAGTGTGCATTGAAGACACCAAATATGACAGAGTAGCTGTATATCTTGTCCAAACAGTGCTAGATTCCCTAAAATCTCATCATTATAGGTAGTTAATGCAATTAACGTACTAGCGCCACCAAATTTGATTTTTTTCAACAGTCGCATTTTGAGGTTCAACAAACTTTTCCTCTTTGACACAGCCAGTAACTTTGGCTGCACCACAAATAAGGACCTTTGACACATGTAGAAGGAGCAAGTCGACATAAGTCGACTTGAACGAAGAATGACTTAGTCGATCAGCCGACTAAGTCGAGAGACCGACTACGTTGGTCGGCTGAGTAAACACAATAGTTAGTCTGTTAACTAATAGTCGTGTCAGTTCGGTGAACCGACAGGTAGTTATGATTGTAACTGTTTGCAACCTGTATATATTAGGCTGTTGAGCCTCACAAGAACTCAGTTCAGTTCTTGGCTTTGTATGATCTATTGAGAATAATATAATCTGTTTATCCTATCTGTTCTCATCTCTTGTATCTGTGTATATTTCTGTATATGTTTGTATGTATTATTGGTAACCTTATGTGATCTGTGAGATTACAACATTGGTTCCATTGCCGGTAGTACATAACTGGAATATATGCTCACATATGATACCAGAACAGGAGATAAAGGACTGGTGGGAGCGAAAAATTGCTAACTATCTACAAAATTACGCGAGAAGGAACAGATTGACAGTCGCAGAAGCCAAAGCCATATTTTTCACTGAGACTCACGAAAAGTTTGTCAAATCCGTCCCACACCTGTTGAAGCATCTTTTGGATGAGAAAACCGGACAAAACTAAAGAAGAACAGTTACTCCAGAAACTGATCCGAGGAGGTCGTATGAATCTATCGGAGTGGTTCGAAAAGATAGCCAACGACTTCTGTGAGGAACAAGAAGTCAAACACAGGACTTCTGTGGAAACTGTCCGACAAAAAATTTTCACAGAATTTACTGATCAATTCTTGTGTTCCTTGCCGACTTTGCTGTTCAAGTTTTTAATAGAAAAAGGTGCAGGCCATATTGTCGAAGCTCGACCACTATTATGTGAACCACCCTCAAATACTAACTGGGCGGAAAAGCAAAAGAAGTGGGAAAAATTTATTGCTGAAAGGGAGTGGGAATACTTCCTGAGTAAGTAGACATTATCCGAGCTTTCTAAAAAGCATCGGGTAGGCCATGGGGGGGTAGCTGGTCATGTGTCGGACCTAGAGCATAGTGGATTCTAGTCGACCAGAGTCTTAGTCGCCAATAATGAACAATCGACTGACGAGGATCTGAAGGCATAGTCTTGTACGAAAGTATGTTGGACATTAAGAGAATTGAAAGGGACGAAAGACAGCAGAGAAGGGAAGCCAGACGAGAAAGAGCCGCAGAGCTGCAGTGAAACCCTAGGGAGACCGACCATGATGACGTACCGCCAGAGTCAGGTCATGACCGACGCAGACAAGGCGAAGAAGAAGAGGGGTCCCCTAAAGATGACGAAATGTGGATAGAGCAGCCAGAAGCTCTCCAACTAATTGTTCCCGACGAAGGAGTAACCCTTTCCACAGTAAGTCCACGTACCAGAATACAAACTATTATAGAAGATGACCTTCGACTGAGAGCTGGAGACATTACACTCTAGAGTCGACTAGGCGACGAACCATACCCGGGTCGACATCTTGTAATACGTCGACCGATCGAAGGGAATTGGGTGACCTTTCAAACGGCACCCTCCTTTCATAGTATCCACTTGCTCCTGCCGACACATGAAGGAGCACCCCCCCTGCCACATACAACTTCAGACGATACACAAGAGTCAGACCTAAGCACGCACAGTGACAGTGGGTCATTAAGAAGACAAATTATCAACAATCCGCTATTCGACGAGAAAGAGTCGACACCAGACGGAAGCACAAGTTCCATCGACCAAAACCCCATCGTCACACCAACAGATTCGACTGACTCAACAACCCCACCCCTTACAACCCCACCCAAACCACCCACCCCACCAACTTCAGAAAGTAGTGACAGTGACTCCGACATGGGTCACGGATCTACTTAGATTCCCCTTTATGAGGGCGACGAAGACCCCAGACGACATTGGTTCGTCTGTGAATCAATATGGGAGGCCAACAAGGTCACAGAAGAAGAACGCCAGATGGCCCAGTTCGCCGAAGCCCTACAGAAAAGAGCTCTCACATGGTATATGACATTTTCTGAACAGCAGCCTAGAGCAACAAAATCAGAGATAAAAGCGCAATTCCTATCATTTTTTAAGACCCCAGACGCCAAACATCTGGCCGCTAAGAAGCTGAAAACGACATCACAGAAGCCAGGAGAAACAGTCCGCGATTATGATAAAAGATGGAAGGATCTATTGAGCCAGTTAGATTATACTATTGATGAACAATTATTGATTCAATGGTTCCTTGCAGGACTCTCATAGAAGGTTCACCGACACATCAGTCTGGAAACTTTCAAGTCATATGAAGATGCGCTGACAAAAGCTCTGCAGGTCGAGATGGACGAAGACATACCTGCATATCAGACCGACCATCGTTTGGAGGAGCAGCTGGAAAACGTGCAGAAGTCCTTGAAAGAGCTGACCCTGAAGAACCAAGAAGTCTGGTGCACTAACTGCTCAACAGCCGGGCATTCCAAAGATACTTGTCGACAGCAATTCAGCCGACAAGATGTCCGTTTTGTGCAGACAAAGGCATTTTGCGACATTTTCCAGGAACGTGGAGACCATTCTACCGCCGACTGTCCTTATAATATGAAGAATGGGAAGGCTTCCTGGTGTGCTATCTGCGAGACTGCAAATCATAACACGGCCGACTGCCATCTTATCCTAAAGAATAGACAGAATTATCAGGCCGTCTACCAGACAAATGCAGTAGCACAGAACACGGAGCAAAACAATAACAACAACCAGAATGGACAACGCAATGATGGCCGACGACATGAACGCAGAAATGACAACCGACGCCCAAGGTTTGGACGAATAGGTCGATTCATTGGGGGTCGAGAAATAAGAAGCCGTTGACCCACACAATGCTTTATCTGTTACAAAGAAGGGCACAGATGCGCAGATTGTCCGTATAAGGACAGAACTGATCTCAAATTTTGTACACACTGTGGGGTAGGCGATCACTCCTTGGAGGATTGTCCTACCATGTTGGAAAAAATTAGCAATAAAAAGAATGTTAATGTCTTGTCGTGTGTCCAGAAGAATGATGTAATAAACACTAAGAATTTACACATTGTCACTCGACAAGGCACCAAAACCGGGCCTGACAACCCTCAGATTAGCAAGATCACCCCCACAAATGCATACCCTGACCCTAGAAAGGAACAACACACATACCAAGAAGCTACACACATATTTCAAAACATTGCACAGCACGAAGACAATATTCACAGTCGACTTAGCTCGACCCAACAATTAACCCATCTTATTCAGACAGACAAATCTGTAGGCCACTTCATTGATTTATTGCAACAAATCAAAAGCACAAACCCCGAGAAACAAACTAAGAACATTTGTAGCTTAAATCAAAAAGATAAAAACGATGTCGACCCACTGGTCGACCTAGAAATTGAAGGATACCACGTACGACAAGTAGTCCTTGATTTTGGCTCTCAAGTAAATATTATGACTAGGGATACATGGGAACAAATGGGTAAACCTCGACTCTATGAGTCAGGCATCTACCTAAAACTGGCCGACCAAGGTCTTATTGAACCTATTGGGGTGTGGAAAAATGTAGACACAACTATTAAAGGTATATCGACTAAGGTTGATTTTGAAATTATTGACCCTAAGGAAGGATATAGCTCCTTCCCAGCCCTTGTCGGTCGACCTTGGGGTCGAAAGATGAAAGCCTCTATCTCCTTAGATAAAGAAAGGATCAAGCTAAAAGGAAATGGCCAAAAAGTCATTGTACCCATCAACCCTTCCCAAGGAAATCCTTGGATAGAACCTATTGAGGACGAGGTCAATGTTAGACAGCTATACCAAATCCACAACAATAATGACTACACTGAACCAAATAGCTATGGGGAGCTCTACTTAGGTAACCCCGACTCAGTCGGATGTAATTCAGATGCTGAACTCTACGACTGGGAAATAGAAAATTATGAAACACAAGCGAG